>CAUYON010009004.1:0-44961 GCA_963573935.1 Arctocebus calabarensis
AAGAAAGAAAGAAAGAAAAGAAAGAAAGAAAGAGAAAATGGAAGGTCTAGTCCGGTCTTCAACCCATCTGTCGCTCCTTTTTTTCTGTAAATCCTAGCTGCTTGGCTTTCCCAACCCTGGGTTCCACACGAAGGACATGCCTGATAGCCTGTTTCCCTGCTCAGCCATATGAGAAACATCCCCTCCGGAGGCAATTTTAGTGAATCTTTTGTAATCAAAAAGCTCCAAAGAAGAGTCATTTTTATGAGCATCTCTCTAGAAGAAGATTTCAGGACAATAGTAAGTGGTTTTGATTAAGTTTATTTCGAAATTGTTAATAACCCAAATGTTGGGAGCTTCGTGAGTAATGGGCCTTTGATGCCGTGTAAGGAGGTTTACAAGAAGACATCTTCCTGTGCCCGCGCCACCTCCTCTTTGACACAGAGGAATCTGGTGCAGGACAGCAAGTCCCCAAATAAGCCCACATCCCAAGTTCATCTTCAATAGGTAGGATGCCCTAAGTCTTTTGGGATGGAACTCTGATTCCTTATGTCAGATGTGAGTTTCGTTTAAACTGTGGGGAGGGGAGGTTGTACTCCCTATTCGGCAGGGGTTGTGGGGAATGTCCAAATGCCGTGCTTGTGCTATTCCAATCTGGCCCAGATTTAGTGCGCCCCTACAGACGTTCTCTCTTCCTTCCTCCCTTCCTCTTCCGCCCTCTTTTTTCCTGTTTCTTTCTTTTCTTTTCTTCTTTGTCTTTTATCCCTTCCTCCTTCCCACCCTCTTTCTTTCCTTCTTTTCTTCCCGTTATTTTGTTTTTATTCACCTAAGCCTCTCTACTTCAAAAAGTATGTCCTGACAACATGCAGTTTTAACTTCCTGGTGAAAGATTATTCCTTAGATGAATTAATGTTATATTTTATAGTAAAAACATTGTTCACAAGCCATAGGATTAGTATGTGTTGTTCGGCCAAAATTGAACTGGCTTTTATCTCTGGCATTTCCCCATTTTAGGGAAGGGGTTTTAAAGCTCTTTACTGAAGCAACATCAAAACTTACTTTGGCAGCTTTCCTCTGACTGATGTTGTCTAACCAGAGTCCATTTCTCCACAGCCTTTCTTGCTCTTGGTTTTGGTAGTGACAATGGATAAGGACAACGGTGATGATAATAATAATCAATACTCATTGAATTCTCTACACTAGGCATGTTCTAAGAATCTGATGTTGTGATTTCTTTTCTCTTCACACAATAAGTACAATTATTCCAATTTTATGTTATAGGTGAAGAAAATTGAAAGTTTGTGGTATAAAACAATCTAAGGTCACATAGCTAGGGCTAGATTTTCCCTGCAGCCCTACCTCATCACCAACTAAAACAGACTATTTCAGGAAACAGAGTATAAAGATGAAGGAGAATCTGGGTGGGAAGTTTATAAGACTATGGAGGAAAATGCACATTTGGAAAGGGGACAGGACAGGGGGACGCCACTGCAGATGACCTCTAGTTTTACCCTGTTGGTGATGTCTGGTCTTTATCCAAACAGAGACCAGGCGCTAGCACTGCAAAGGTAAAAGGCAGCCAGAGGCACTATCAGGCTTGGTGCCCTCTCTCTCCGTGATGGCTCTACAGCTGGCAAAGATCGTTTCTGCAATCCCCATGGATGCGGGTCCCCCTCCCTCACCCTTGCACCTGGCCCTGTGGGTCACAAGTCAGTTGAAATCAGATAGACCTGAGCTGGAATCTTAATGTCTGCTCTCCTTCTCTGTGTGATCTTGGGTAACTTAATGACCTATCTGAGGGACAATTGCTTTACGTACAAAATAGTGATGATGATATTTATTCTTATTTCTGTAAAGATTAAAGAGATTTATTGTATGCAGGTGTTATGTGAGAAAATACTCAAGAAGTGTTCATTCTTTTCCTTTTCTTCCCTTCCATCTCTTCCTCTCTCTGAACAAGTCAGTGGGCAATTCACCATCCAATCTTCAGATTAGAAGGCGGAGAAAGATAGGAGGCGAGAAGTTTCTTTTAAAAGGTCTATTTCTAGCACACTATTTATCCAAACAGATGCTGGTAGACTAAACCAAGACTAGACCAAGGTGGGTGTCTGGCTAAAGGATAGACTGAAAAATCAATAAAGCAGGATAGACAATCCTGGCACAAGTACGTAAACTAACTTAAAATGTAAGAAAGCTGCCTCAGAGGAGCAGGAGGACGTTTTCATAGTAAATGGTGCTGGGACAGTCCCTAAGCTATTTGGGAAATAGTGAAACCAGGGCATTCAATCTAAATGAATTAAGGATTTAAATACCGAGGGTGCCAAAAAATGTACACACATTTTAAGAAGGGAGGAAAAACTGTATTACATTTATTTACTAAAGTCACGATTGACTTCTAGAATTATAAGAGGTTTCAATGTGATTCATCTTTTGTTATTGGTATATATTGAGTATTACAATCTAATACCTTTTTTCCTTTCCTAAAATATGTATACTTATTTGGTACCATCTGTATAAAAAGTAGAACTATAAAGTAATTAGAAGTAAACCTAAGAATTTATGTTATTTTGAATGTACTAAGGGGCTTGTTTTGGCAAAAAATACAATTAGAAAACTATAAAGAAGTTATATCAATGAATTTGGAAACATAATTTTTGCATATCAAAAAGCCTCATTAACAAAAGGAAAATAATAAATATATCGGTAACCTAATAACAAAGCTTTTAATCCCTAAGTAAAATTGGTCAATATGATAGAAAAATGTCCAAGGATACAATCAGATAGTTGATAATAAATAACAAAACACTAATTTCTGTCTATGTCTCTCTATATATTTTTAAATGAACTCATTAGTGATCAAATGCATATAAATTAAAGTAAGTGAAGATTTTAAATGTGATAGCATAAAGTTTGGCAAAGGTGTGGAGAATGGGCACCTATGGGCACCTTGCATACCCCTAATGTAGATGTTGTTAACTAATCAGGACCGGGATTGGACGATGTCCTTTTTTTTTTTTTTGCTATTAGGACACTCATAACCATCAGATATTGTCTTTGTTGCTGCTTGATTATCTACATCATGGCATTTAGAACTCAGTCCAGGAGCCTGGTCTGTCTTGGTCACCTGCTCTTTCTGTATATTTTATGGAGTTACGTATCTTTTCTTCAGCCTAAAACATTGTTGATGTAACCAGTCAAGATTTATTTGATTTATGTCTTTAGAATTTACATATTTACATTTTATATATCTATTTAGAATTATGTATTTATAATTTATATGTTTAGATTTATGTATTTAGAATGTATTTTGAGTAATTATGTATTTACAATGTATTGGTATGTTATTAATGTATGTAGAAAGAAAACTCTCAAAAAGGAGCCAATAGTATACCCTCACCAAACATGTAACACCTAGAAATTGGTTTTAATGAAAGGATCAGACATATGTGCAAAGATCTGCAACATAGTGTAATGCATAATTGCAAAATTTGAAAAGAATTCCAAAAGAGACTGGATAACTGTTTATAAGTACTATTCCATAAGACATTAATGCGATATAGTTAAATGTTTGATTTCATGAAGAAAATGATCATATTAAATCATTAAGTGATGAAGTAGTTACAGAGTTCTGTGTATGGTATGAACATTAGCAACAGCAAGAAGACTGTGTCCCACGAGCTGTGCGTGTCCATCAGCCATGAGATACTAAGAGAAAAAGATCATCAGCTCTCTTCAAAATCAATAGCTCTCGTGAGAACCTTGTCGATTTGTTTCTTGTCATGTCCCACACGCATCTGTTAAGCTGCCTTCTGTGGCCCAGTGTTAGAAAAATTCTGACCATTCGTACCTTCCCATTTTCCATTCCCACCCCTAACATCTCCTTCCTGACCTTTTCGACTGGCCATTGTGTTCTCTGCCATTATTGTTCGTGATGACGGTCCCAGCCAACCTTCCAAATAGAGTCCATGTGATGAACGGGTTACAGCAGCCAAATGGAGACTCTCCTGGAGGACGCAGCACGGAGGAGTCTGCTCCAACCGGCAGTAGCTAAAAGCATTCCTGCATAATTGGCTGTCTCCAGTTTTTTCATCCAGATACTTGAAATGGGCATTTCGAAATGTATTTTATCAAATAAACTCTTCTCAAAACAGGCCATTCTCTTTGCAGTTTCTCCAAGCGGTTCCGTTGTTATTAAGGTTACTATTTTCAACATCCCATAGAAAGCCCTTTTCCAAATAAATTGGGAGGTCTCAACTTAACATGCGTAAAATTTTCCTATTGCTAATAGGAGAGCTGGGTTCTTGCCTTCCAGTAATTTCCATCATCCCTTTCGTACATCTAGCATTTATTTATTTCAGCAAAGATTGCCATGAAACACTGTCTAAGGAAGTGCGGGAATGAATACTAATTGATCTTATCTAGACACATGAAGATGCTTAGATTTATTGGGTGGAGGGTGTGGAAAACCCTTACTGGAATATTTAATGTGTCTGTCAAGAATCTCAGAGGAAGGACTGTTCCAGACATGTCCCCAAGAGCTAGAGTCAGGGAAACATGGGAACGAATGTTGTGCGCGTCATAGGAAAGTTTTTAAAATAAGGTCAGAGAAATAAAAATTGCATGGCAAAGAATATCAAAGTGAACCCATTCTTCTTAGGAAAGTATCACAAGAATAAAGAAGCAAGAATCCAGTGTACTCAGTTTGAATATAAGGCCAGTAGACAATGCAATACATACCTACGTGAGAGAAAATCTGAAATTAATTCAGGGTGGGGGCAGGGGGTGGGAGTTACTATATATGGCACACCTCTTGGGGGCAGTACTTTTATAAGAGGGACTTTACCTAACAGATGCAAACAGTGTAACCTAATTCTTTGTACCCTTAATAAACTTGAAACAATAAAAAAAAAAAAGAAAGGATATCCAAGTGAGTATGACTCTCCAAACTTCCTACCACAGCCTGTGTGAGGCTTCGTGATCTGACTCCGTCTGTCGTGACCCTTCCCTTCCCCTTCTCCTACTTGGCCTCAGGTACTCTTTCCTGATTCTGGATTCTTCAGCTCTGCTCCTTGGAGCCTTCACTTGCTGCATAGGAAACTCTCCCTCCAGACAGCTCACCCAGGGAGTGTTGTCTGCCTGTGAGTCTCTGCTCTGAGGACACCCACCCCTCAGGTCCCCCTGGTTACCAGCGCTAAACAGCCCCTGCCCTTCGACCTCTCCACCACCTCTGGTACCTACAGCCACTTTCTGTCCTCTTACCCCTTATATTGCCTCGAGGACACTCAACACCATTCTTTGCTGGTTTGTTTCCTTAATGTTTATTTATGTCACTTTGATAAATTCTAAGTCCAAGTCAGAACCAGGGCATAGATGTTTTTCTCATTGTCCTTCCCTCCAGTCTTTGCAACAGTGCCTGAAACAGTGTAGAACCCTTTTGTCTTGAATAAATAAGTCAATAAATTCTATCTCACGGCCAATGCTACTTCAGCATGAAATGGCAATGAAATAATTATAGGTACCATGATGCATGCTCTATGTATCAGCAAGTAACTTTGATAAATTTCTAGATTATAATCTTAGTATAGTACTTTATCGTGGAGTTTGCCACCTTCTGCCATTATCATATATTTTCTAACAATTTCTTTTCTTTAGCTTCTTTCTAGCTCTTTTTTTCTTTCCAACAAGCATTTATTGAATGCCAGGCTCACATTAGGCCTGAAGATGCAGAAGTAAGCATAAAATAATACCTACCTTCTAATAGTAACAGTGGAGGAGTGATTTTTAAGAGAAAATAAATGAGTAAAAATAAATACAATAGAAACACAGGAATAGAGCAAATGTGAGCCTAGAATTCACACACACAAACCCTTTCTCACAGACACACACACTCCTGAGGATCAATAAGATAACACAGAGCTTGTGACAGTAGGCTGCAACAGCCTCACCCTTTATCTTGTCTTTGCCAGGTCAACATGGAGTAACTTCAGTTTGACAGCTGGTGGCATTCAAGCCCCTCTCTTGTTCTAAAAAGAATGCAAGGCTTCCTACAGATACAGAGGCACTGGCCTTCCTGCTGAGCCTCAGAAGCTGTAGGCCAACTGCATTTCACAAAACAAATGTCCAGAGAGTGGAGGAACAAGGCTGCTCAGGCCAGTAAGCCACCTCTTGAGAGTGGGTGCATTCTCTGAGGGAAGTCTACAGAAGACAGACTGCTAAGACTGCTGACTTAACAGGTTGTACCTCTTCTTTGTCATTATGTAGAATGAAGAAATTGGCTGGGCCTGCTTTGCCTTTTTTGTCACCTTTCAACAGTTGCTCTTTCTCTGAAATTTTATTGGGGAGTAGTGAAAGAAGGCAGCAAAGCTGAGTCACGGAAGCTATACCCGAATCCCACATTTCTACAAACCCCCCTACTCTGTTGAACAGATGCTTGCAGAAAGCACTAAATAGATGAAAAATGGAATATTTTGCGTGAATTTCTTTCCTCCAAGATTTTAAATTATCTTCCTCAACTTTGGGAAATAAGATAGGGTGAAAAAATATAAAAGTTCACGGCAAGTAATATCAGCAGGTAATCTTGGTGGAATATGAGTAAATACACATTTATTGATGTAACTGCAAAACCGCAAGGGTTTTATTAGCAATGTGATTTGAGAGAAAATGGCAGAATTTGGGAAAACTGGATTTTCTCCTTATTTTCCTTTCTTTAAACATAACTATTCACATGCACAATGTATAATTTTTACTTTAATTTGGCCAATAGGTTTGGAGAAAATCTTTTATACAGTTTACATTTTAAATGGTTGTTGTGATTATAAAAATCATTTGTTGACAGACTTCAATAATAAGGTTCTGCATTTTTTTTCCTTGGAATACCTAAAGGTGGCTTCAAAGCTGTCACTGGAGAACTCCTCCCGTGGTGGTGTTCTTGGGAGATGGGTGTTATTCAGTATCCACAAACCCTATGACATCAGTTCTCAGATGCATTAATTATGATAGGACTGTGGCTCTATTTTGGTAACTCTTGAACTCTTACAGGAATGTAACAATAATCACCTCCCTCTCTCCTTTCCAAATCCCATGGTCTTTGCAGACATTCACCTGTGTTCTTCACAGACACTGATTTGTTCTGTGTTCCCAGTGATGTCGACAAATGTGTTTGTTTTGTTTCGTGTTAGCACATGAGTTACTCACTCTACACATTGCACACAGCTTTATCTTGTGTTTTTCTACAACACACTCTGTTAGACAATGAAAGCAGGTGTGTGCCCCACCACACACACACGTACACATAATATCTATGCATGTCTGTGACTTTATCCTTATAAATGTGACTCACACTGGCTTACAGAAACAGAGAAGATAAGTACAAATCAGGTAAATCCTGGCAATCTCAGAATGATAAAGGGAAGAGAAATTGTTTGCTTGAGGAATTGACTGTTAAACCTTTAGCTTTCAAATTTGCATATAGCAGGGGCTGGAAGGTTCCTGAATGTTTTTCTGCTGCTCTTTTCACATCCATCTCTGCCAGCCAAAGAAGAGCCTAATGGTGATGCCCCATAACAACGTAAGGTTTTAGGGTCACAAGCCATTGCTGGGAGAGAAGTTAGTGAAATTATCTTAATAAGAAATATTACAATTAAATTTTGATTTAACATTATAGTTGAATGAAAGGAGGTGGCAACTTGCTCTCTATACAAGTTAATAGCATTGAAAAATGTTGTAACCATGAGAGAAGGTAAGCCAGGCATCTTGGGAAGGTGGCTGGATTCCCAAGGGAATAAAGTCAATGTTGGCTATTCGACTTTGGCTATTGGACAAGGTCTTGGCAACTGAGCCCGCTTGCAATATTTTCCACATATACAGCCCAGAAAGGGTAAAGATAGTGTCTCACATCTTAGCCTTTCAATAAAGTCAAAATCCATAGTCTGATAGTAATGCCATAACCTATTCAAATAATTAAAATGTATTATCTCATCCACATTGTTATTTTTAGTAATATTTTAGATCTTTTATGTTTTATTGCACTTTATGTTTTACAAAGAATGGCTATGAAGCCTCTGTTTCCTTACCTCTAAAACGTATGTGACATTTTTACCTTATATCATTGTGTGGGAAACTGGAATTTCCCCACACAATGATAGTCAAAGAAGGTACCTGACACCCAGAGAAAGGAGAAGGCTGAGATGTATTTGGCATTGCTTATCACATGACTGTGACCTTGGTTCTACTAGGAGAGCATGTTAAAGTCTAATTTGTGCCTTTATTATTCATTGTCATTTACTATATTGCATTGAGACACAGTGTAGTGTGCACACAAGTCATCAACCTGATGCTGTAGCTGGACAGCCTGTGCTCAGGGCCTGGGCCACCCCACTCTAGACCCATGCCAAAGGCCACCCACTTACTGTCTTAAAAATGAGGGAATGGGCACCCATCTCATTTGGTCAGTGAAGATGATGACGAGGGACTGTCTGTGAAGCATTCCATTTTTTCATTTTTTCAGCAGACATCCATGGAGTTCCTACTCAGAGCCCAGTGGCTCTTCTGCCTGCTAGAATGAGGCAACTGAGAAAGGTCTGGAGCTCACTTTTTAGTGTCCACAGAGAACTGATGATGCTAAGAGCCCTGAAGACAAACAGGAGAGACTCTGGGTGACTGGATGGAGCTGCTCTCAATAGGGAGGAGTCAGGCAATAGCTATTGCAGAAGCCAAGGCTTCTGTCCTGAGAAGGAGCCACCCCAGGCCAGTCATGATGGGGGGAGGCTTTCCAGACAGTACAGAGGATCACAACAGAAAATGAGGGTATGGTTTGGGATTTTACTCCAAAGGCAGAGAAGAGCAACATTATCGAAGAGATTTAAGCAGGATGGTGATTTACATGGAAATTACCATTTTGAAATGACTTGTGAGGAGCTAGAAAGGCACAAGGACGGAGGTACTTGAGGAGACTCACAAGGTATTCCAAAGAGGAACAATGGTGGCTTAGGCCAAGGCAGTACCAATGGAAATGGGAGAAACCATTGGCAAAAGAATCCTTTGCATGTTTGAGTAACTTAGATAAGTATGGCAGGCCCGTGGAAGGATGTCTTGGTCTGTTCTGGCTGCTGTAACAAAATACCATAAACAGGGTGGCTTGTAGACAACAAATATTTATTTCTCACAGTTCTGGAGGCTGGAAAGTCCAAGAAAGTGTGGCCTGCATCCTAATTCATAAACTGTTTTCTTCTAATTCAACCCTACTTTAGCTCACTAGAAAATACACAGATAAGAACACATCTTCCCTACCAAAACATTGTTAGCAGTGGTGAAGGTGTCAATAACAGCTAAATGAAATTAATGGGTGATTTCCAAGAAAAGCAAAAGAAAAGATCACACAATTGAAAATCATGCAAAAATATAAAACACAGATGTCCCGCTTAGAAGAGTAAAAGAAATCTCCCCAAGCCCTTTGCTGTTGCTTCCTGTGGCCTGGTTTCTCCAGAGGTTTCAGTTCTGTGTATCTCTCTGCCCCACCTGGCAGTGTGCGTCTATTTCTGGGTTGCTGAGGGAGGGGAAATCAGCCTACTTTCCCTGCATAAAAATGAAAACTCATTTCTGTCAGAAAACACACAATTCCTGCAGAACAAGTCAGTGTGATAAGAGTTGAAAACACAAACAGTTCAACCTGAAGGCCTGACAAGGGAATTACAGGCTCGTACTCATTAGCTAATTACAACAAGCCACATTATCTGTTTCTTTTTAAAAAATGGATTGCCTATTGAATGAGATTCTTGAGAACATTAGCATCTAATTTTCTGAATGATGATACAATGGGCCTACATCTACAATAGGCAATTTGTGGTGCAGTGTGAAAAGCTATTTTTAGTGAAGAGCAAAATTGTCTGCACTGAGGGTCAGGAACTTTAGTCCCAGCTCTAACTGACCAGCTTCATAACCTTGTGCATGAGATTTAACCTTCTGGATTATGGTTTCCTTGTCTCTAAAACAGAATTTTCCATTTTTAACTTCACAGCCCTTAGTATTCAGATTATTCCAGTCCAGTCTATATTTTTCAAAAGTGTTGGGGGTGGGGAGGCTTCCCAGGCACAGGACTCAGTACAGAGGATCACAATAGAAAGTGAGGGTGTGGAAAGCTATAACACAATTATCGCCCAAGAATATGGGAAAGGGGATAGGGAGGGGAGAGGAGGGTGGAGGATGGAGGGAGGGAGGGTAATTGGTGGGACTACGGTGCAGCTTACAATATAAAATTTACTAAATGTAGAATACAAATGTCTTAACACTGTAACTAAGAAAATGCTGCGAAAGCTATAGTAACCAGTTGGATGAAAATATTTCAAATTGTATATAAAACCAGCACATTGTACCCTACAATTACATTAATGTACACAGCTATGATTTAATGAAAAAAAATTAAAAAAAAAAAGAAAGTGAGGGTGTAGTTTGGGATTTTACTCTGAAAGCAAAGCAGAGAAACATCATCAGAGGGATTTATGCAAGATGGTGATTTACATTTAAATCACACTGATGAATTTATGCTTTGAAATTTGAACAGAATTGTGCAGTTCTATCGGTGAGGGTTGTATGGATGTGAGCGTAGATGTCCACATGTGCTTTGGCAAAAGTTAACTATATAAAATACACAAGTGTTTGGGGGTGAAGGGAACAGGAGAGACTGGATATTGCTCACCAATCTCTGTGTTTTGAATTGTGTGCTTTGACCGTCTGTCCTGACCCTCCCTTCCAGTAGAAGAATCCCCCAAGCTTTCCTCCTTTTGATTTCCTGGAACGTCAGCCAACACTTCCAGGTGGAGGATTCCAAACTTGTAACTTGGAATCCCTGTCTCCTTCCTGGCTCTGTAGTTACTCAGCTACATCTGGGCTCCTGCTGGTGTCTCCATTCAATTTTTCACAAATCCAACTCACGTTCTTTCAAACCACTCCTTGCCTGTCATGTGCTTGCTTGTGCTTGTTACCCACAGACCGGGCCGGGCCATCTCCAAGCTGGCTCGTCCCTCACACGGAGCAGTGAGTCTTCTGTTCACATTCTGCCAGGTCTCTCACACACTGTCCTCACTTGTCCGTGTGCTCACAATCTGAGTGGAAATCTTTATTCCTGCTTCTCTTGGCAAAATCACAACAGGATGATGGTTAGTCGCATCAACTTGGCAGGCCGTGGCACCCTACGTTCAGTTAAACACTAATCTAGATATTGCTCTGACAGTCTTCTGAAGATGTGGTTAACATCTAAAATCAGTTGGCTTTAAGTGAAGGAGTTCATCTTCAGCAGTCTCGGCGGGCCTCATCCACCTACCCAAGTTAAGGTTTCACTGAGGAAAAAGAAATTCTGCCTCAAGATGGAAAATTTCGAGCCTGCTGGCCTGCCCTGCAAATTTGGGGCTTGCCAAACCTCATTATTATATAAGCCAATTCCTTGAAATAAATTTCTTTACATATGTAAAATCTCTTTTACGTGCTTGTGTTTGTGTGTACTTTCTCTGGAGAGATCTGACTGATTCCAATAAGGGTGGGTGTCCCAAAAGTTAATCCAAGATACTTATCTGGGTTTACACGCCTTTCAATGTTGTATCTACTCACATGGTAAACTGAATAATGGCCCCAGAGATGTTCACATTCTAATCCCTGGAACCTGTCAATGTTGCCTTCTATTTCAAAAGGGAGCTGCAGGTGTGATGAAGTCAAGCTTCTTGAAATGGGAAGATTATCCAGGATTATCTGGGTAAACTATTGTAATCATGGGGTTTGAATCAGAGGGAGGGGGAAGTCAGAATTAGAGGAACAGGCGGTGTGCCGACGGCAGTGGAGAGAAATTTGAGGATGCCGTGTCATAGACTTTGGAGATTAATGAGGTGCCCCTAATCATGGAATGTGCGTCATGCAGTTCTAGCATCTGGAAAAGCCAAAGACACACAATCTCCCCAAAAGCCGCTCAGAGGAGTAAAGCCCTAGTGAGACTTTCATTTGGGCCCAGTGAAGACCATTTTGGACATCTGACTTCCAGAATTATAGATAATAAATTTGTGCTGTTTCAATCCACCAAGTTTGTGATATTGTTACAGCAGCCACAGGAAATAAATACAACTGATTATACTTTAATGTGCCAATATCTTGTACCATGGAGCCACAGTTTAGCTTTCTAGTCTACCAGTCACCAAATATGTCTACCTAAAAAGGGCTGTGTCCCTATTTCACACACAGCAGATGAAATCACTGGAAGCATGATTTTCATGAAAGGCACTTGGCAAAAACTAGTTTCCTTCAGTAAGGGAAAATGATACAAGTCCTTAGTTTCCTGATTCATGCAAAAGAATATAGCAGGTAAGAATCTTAGATCACAAATCGAATTATTCATAGAAGGTAACTGCTTTTATACAAATGAACTTGGTCTTTACTTTTGAAGCCCTTCTTCCACTAGGGATGGGAACTGACCGTAGTGTAGTTCAAGTTTGGCCTCCTCATCTTTCCACAGCATCACGTCTGACCAGGAGGGGAGAACTAAGCAGTTCGTAAGCCTCCCTCCTCCATGACGTCCACCGAGATGCTTCATCCTTCCTCCTCTGTGTGCTGCCCCGGGCAGGTCCCCACACATCCTCCGAACCACACGGAGCCTCTGAGACGTCTCAGCAATCTGTGCTACTCTCCATCCGGAAGAAGTACTGACGTTCCCACGGCAACTCTGGGGCCCTGGGGGACTCTGAGCAACCACACCAAACTTTGTCATCACTATCCTGAGTGCAGGAAGTCCAAGGTTTTGCCTACTCAGAACAGGAAGAGCAGAAGTTTTCTACTTTTAAAAACCCCAAGCCTAATTTGAGGATTCAATATCCTCTTTAGCCCAGTACTAGAAATTTTTAATCTGGTCTTGGGTATAAGAAAAAAATACCCAAGTGATTCGTGTTTTTTATCTGCAGCTCTTAACATGTGAAAACTCAGAGTAAAAAATACACATACGTAGATATATGACATTTTGTTTTCTTACCACTGACCTTTGAGGCAATGGATGCTTGATGACTTGGCTAATTTCTCATGAGAGAAAACAGAGGAACAGCAGGGAAAGGGTAAAACAAATTGGGTAAACCACTGGATATCTTTTGCTTTTCTTCTCAGAGATATCCTGCTTCACTCTCGTTGTGGGCCCCAAACTGACCCTTGACTCTGGTTTCTGGTTGGGTTTAGCCAGTAGGAGGCACTGGCGGGAAAACAGTCAGGTCAGCGGATTGATTCTTGGCGCTGCCCCTTGGCCAGGTTGTAGAGATGTGGCCACGTCCCTCACTGGACGCTCCAGGTCCTGATGGGCAGCCTTCTCCACAGAGCTCCACACGGCCGGTTCCTGGAGCTGATCCCAGCAGAGTGGGGGCCGCCGCGGAGCCCCATCCCACCCTGGCGGGTTTCTCCACACTCCACCCCACCTCTAGCTGTCGATGGCCCTGTTTGCCAACTCTGCAGTACTCCACTCAGTTTTCTATTTCTTGCCAGAATGCAGATTGGTAGAGGGATTTTTTTTTTTTTAAGTATTTCATAATAAGGAGTTTATCTCACCTCCTTGTTGATATCACACAGTCAACCATTAAATGGCACTTCTGGTTTAAATGGCTCTCACCACATAACATTAACATACCCTTGGATAACTAGAAAATCTTTTTTTTAAACTTATTTTTTATTTTTTGGCATAGCACTGAGAAAGAAGAGGACAAGCTCATTGATTGTCAGATTCTGAAAAATTTTGCACAGTAATCAGCTGAAACTCAAAAATCCATGTGTAGAACATCTTTTAATACCTGAATTATACTGCTGAGTAAGTGTGGCGGACAGTCATTAAATGAATGTGATAGTTTTTTAAGCAGACGTTATTTTTTAGAGAAGTTTTAGGTTCACAGCAAAATCGAGCAGCAGGTGCAGAGAGTTCCCACATATCCCCTCTCCTGACATGAGCAGGACCTCCTGAAATATCAAAGTCTCTGTCCCAAGTGCTACATTGTTGCAGCTGATGAACCTACATTGACACATCATTATTACCCAAGGTCCACAGTTTACATTAGGTTTCATTCTTACTGTTGTACGTTCCATCAGTTTTAACAAATCCATAATGATGTGTATCCACCATTTGTGTCCTACAACATAGTTTCACTGCCCTAAATACTTCTCTTCCCTCCCCACTAACACCTGGAAACTACTGATCCGTTTCGTATCTCTATAATTGTGCCTCTTCCAGAATGTCATATAGTTGGAATCACATAGCATATGTAGTCTTTTTCCGTTGGCTTCTCTTACTTAACAAAGTGTATTTAAGTTTCCTGTACGCCTTGTCATGGCTTTATAGCTCATTTATTTTAAGTGTGTAATAATAGCCCGTTATATGTATATACCACACATGATTTATCCATTTACCTGCTGAAGGGCAACTTCATTGCTTCCAAATGTGGGCAATCGTGAGTAAGGCTGCTTTACATATGTGCGTGCAGGTTTTTGTGCGGACATAAGTTTTCAACTCATTTGGATAAAGACCAAAGAGAAAGATTGCTATATCATATGGTAAGAGTATGTTTAGTTTTGTGAGAAACTGCTAAATCATCTTCCAAAGTGGCTGTACCATTTTACATTCCCGTGAGTAATGAATGAGAGTTCCTGTTGCTCCACGTCCTCGCCAGCATTTGGTATTGTCGGTGTTCTGGATCTTGGCCATTTAATAGGTGTGTAGTGGTATCTCATTGTTTAAATAGTTCCATAGTGACATGTGGCATTGAGCATCTTTTTATATGCTCATTTTTCTATCTGTGATCTTTGGTGATGTGTTTTTTCAGATCTCTTGATCTTTTAGAGTCAGTTTCATTTTCGTAAGGTTTAGTTTATGAGTTCTTCATCTATTCTGGGTTATAGTCCTTTATCAGATATGTCTTCTACAATTTTTTTCCCATTACGTACTTGTCTTCTCATTCTCTGTACAGTGTATTTTTCTAAGCAGAAGTTTTTAATTTTAACGATGTCCAGCTTATAAATTGGTATCCTGTCTGCAAAGTCATTTTCAGTCCCAAAGTCATCTTGATTTATCTCCTATGTTATCTTCTAAAAGTTTTGTGCTTTTGAAATTCACATTTGGTGAGTGATATTGAGTTAATTTTTGTGGCTGTTATATGGTCTACATCTACCCACATTTTTGCATGCAGTTGCTCAGTTGTTGCCGCACCTTTTTTTAAAAAGACTAGCTCTTCTTCTTTGTATTTATTTCTTTGTCACACATTAGCTGACTATATTTATAGGGGATCTGTTTGTTCTGTTTCTGGATCCTCTATTCTGTTCCACTGATTTGTGGATCTGTTTTATCACCAACACCACTCTGCTTTTCTTTTTCTTTTTTTCTTTATAGAGGTATAGTTTCTATATTGCCCAGACTGGTCTCAAACTCCTGGATCCAAGCAATCCTCCCATCTCAGCCTCACTACTTACAAGTGTGCCACGAGGCTCAGCTCATACTGTTTGGGTTGCTACAACTTCATGTCAATTCTTGGAGGAAGGTGGTGTCAGTCACTTTGTTTCTGTCATGCATTATTGTGCCAGCTGTCTGGGTCTTTTACTTCTCATGTAAACTTTAGAATTATTGACACCCATAAAATAATCTGTGTTTTTAATAGGGATTATATTGAATGAATCTTTGCAGAATAGATATATTAGCAAAAGTGATTCTACCTATCCATGAGCATAGACTAGTTTTTCACTTATTCAGGGTTCTTTGATTTTCATCAGAGTTTTGTAGTTTTTCTCTAGTGCATATAGACTTAGTGCATCTTTTATTAGATACATGCCTAGGAGATTTAATTTTAGGAAGTGCTAACATAAATGGAATCATATTTTTAATTCCAAATTCCACTTGTTGATTACTGGTATATGAGAAAGCAATTGAATTTTGTATACTAGCCGTGTGTCTGGCAACCTTGCTATAACCACATATTAGTTTCAGGAGGATTTTTTCCCCCCAATTCGTTCAGATTTGCTACCTATTATGCAATCTACAAGAAAAGACATATTTGTTTTTTCATTCCCAATTTGTACACATTTTATTTTCTTTTATGTCTCATATTAGGTGGAATTTCCAATACGATGTTGAAAAGGAGTCGTGAAACAGGACATCCTAACTTTATTCCTGACCTCACTGGGAAAATTTGAAGTTTCTCATCATTAAAACTGATGTTATCTGTAAGAGTTTTATAATGTTATATATCAAATTGAAGAAGTTTCTACTTTGCTGAGAATTTTTATCATAAATGAGTGTTGTCTTTTGTCATTTTTTTCCTGCATTTATTGGCATGGTTTTCTTTATTGATATGTTATCTTTACACAAATTCATTTTCGAGTATTAGATCAATAGTGCATAACTGAGGTAAGTCCCACTTAAACATGGTATATAATTATTATTATGAATTTTCAGGGATTGAATGTTCCAATATTATATTGAGAACTTTCTATCCATGGTCATAAGACATGTTGCTCTATCCTAAAATTTTCTTGTAATTCTTGGTCTGCCTTTGGTATTAGGTGAAGGTTAATCTCATGGAATAAGTTGGAAAGTATTCCCTCAGCTTCTATCTTTTGAAAAAGATTGTAGGGAATCGGTCTAATTTCTTCCTTAAATGTTTAGTGGAATTCACGAGTGAATCTATCTGGGCCTAGTTGCTTTTTGTCTTATTGAGATTATTAATTACTGATTTTATGTCTTTAAAAGGGAAAGATCTAATGATATTGTCTTTTTCTTATTGTGTGAACTTTGGCTGATGATGTGGCAATTTCATAATGTCCTTCTTTATCCCTGATAACTGTCCTTGTTCTGGAGTCTTCACTCTGTGAAATTAATATAGCTACATCAGCTCTCTTTTTTATTAGTGTTATCATGGTATAGCTCCATCCATTCCCTTTTAATTTACATGTATCTCTCTTTATAAAGTAGATTTCTATAGATGTTTAGTTGACATACTGATTTGTTTATCCACTGCACCAATCTCTGTATTTTCTTTTCTTTTCTTTCTTTTTTTTTTTTTGAGACAGAGTCACACTATGTCACCCTCAGTAGAGTGCTGTGGCTTCACAGCTCACAGCAAACTCCAATTCTTGAATTTAGGCGATTCTCTTGCCTCAGCCTCCCAAATAGCTAGGACTACAGGTACCCACCACAACACCCAGCTATTTTTTGGTTGCAGTTGTCATTGTTGTTTATCAGACACGGGCAAGGCTCAAACCCACCAGCTTCTGTGTATGTGGCCAGTCCCATACTCACTGAGTTACGAGCGCTGAGCCCAATCTCTGTATTTTAATTGGTATTTAGACTATTAACATTTAAAGTGATTATTGATAGAGCTGCATTAATGTCTTCTATGTTTGTTACTTTTTTCTATTCATTGACTTTGTTCTTTCTTCTTATTTTTATTTATTACTCTTCTTTCTTTTCTTTTTGGTTTTCATTGAGCATTTTGTTGTATTCCATTTTCTTAGCCTATCAATTATCCTTCCTTGTTTAACTTTTTTTAGTGATTGACCTAAAATTTGTGATAAACGTTTACAGTTTATCCAAGTATAATTTTAAATAACACTGTATCATTTAATTTGTTGTATGAATACCTTATAAGAACAAAATATTCCTAATTCTTTCCTCTTGTCCCTTATATCAGTGTGGTCACTCATTTCATTTGTACATAAACATATACACATGCATATGTATCTTGTCACTGTTCTTATGTTGAATAAATTATTATTTGCTAGATTAATTAATTAGAGAAATGAGTTCTTGTTTGACTTTCACTTATTTCTTCTGTGATGCACTTCCTTTATGTAAATCCAAGTTTTTGACCAATATCATCTTCTCTGCTCTAGGAAACTTCCTTTAACCTCATTAAACGTTTCTTGCATGGCAAAACTAGTAGCAAAAAATTTCACTATTTTTATTTGCCTGAGACACTTTGAAGAATAATTTTGTAGGGTGCAGAAATTTAGGTTGGTTTTTAAACTTTTTCTCTAGGACTTTAAAAAATATTTTATACCACTATTCCTGCTTGCATGGCTTCTTAGGAGAAGTTGGATATAATTTTTATCTTTGTCCATAGGTAAACTTTTCTTTTCCTGTAGAGGAATGGACACCATGCTTGCAAAGCACACTTACTGATTCTTATCACATTAAAAAGAAATACTGAGAACAGGACAGTCTCCTGACAAGCCTAGAGACATTTTGCGACCTAAGAGCAGTCCCCCAAGTAACTAGGTGCTCCGGAATGAGATCAGATCGGTCACACACTATTAAGCATGTGTTAAACATTGATGCTTGGAACTTCTTCATGGGAGTTGTGGGGAAAGACACGTGAGGTGAGGAAGCAGCACGTGGCAGTCCTTACACACGCAGCCCTCGTGCGTAATCACCTTAACTCTCCACCTTGTGTATAACCTTAATAAACAGCTATTGCGAAGGGGGCTCGGGGCTACCCTGTACTTAAGGTTTGCCCACCTCACACAAGCTTGTACTTCTAATCCGTGTCACACCTGTTTCCTTTGTGCAGTGACCGAAACCAGAGTAGTAGGGGTTGTGACGTTTTCCCCCTTTTGGCTTCTGCCAAGTTTTTTTTTTTTTTTTTTTTCCTAATTTTTGATTTTCTTTAATTTGACAGTGATATGTTTAGGTGTATTTTTTGGTGTTCTCTGAGATTCCTGGATCTGTAGTTTGATGTCTAAAATCAACTTGGGGGAAATTTTCAGTCATTATTGCTTCAAATATTTCTTTAAATATTTCTAGTCCTTTTCCTCCTTTGTCTCCTTCTGATATTCCAATAATTTGTAATTATACCTTTTGTAATTGTCTCACAGTTCTTCTGTGTTCTACTGCCTTTTTAAAAAGTCATCTTTGCTTTTCGTTTTGGAATTTTCTACTGACATAGCCTCAGTCACAGAGATTCTTTCCTCAGCTGTGTCTGGTCTACTAATGAACCCAATAAAAGCATTCTTCTTTTCTGACAGAACAATTTCCATTTTGTTAGTCTTTTTTTTATCTCTCTTATTTGGTTTTAAAAGTTTCTGTTGTCTCAATAATCTTTAATTTCAGACAGTCTTTCCTCACCCATGGTAGGTCTAATAAGTCTGTCAAGTATATTCCTTACTTCTGCTAGTGTTTTTTATCTCCTTCATTTCTTTTTGATTCATACTTCCAATGTCTATCTTTCTACATACCTTATCCATTATCTGTTCTTTTATGTTGTCTACTTTTCCCATTAAATCCTTTAGTATATGAATCAATATAATTTAAACCACTTGTTTTAAATTTTCAGTCTGATAATTTCAATATCTCTGCCATATGTGAGTCTGCTTCTGACGTTTGCTCAGTGTCTTCAAATTGTGTTTTATACCTTTTATTCTTCGTTATCATTTTTTTGTTGTTGTTGTTAAACATAGATGATGTGTTGAGTAAATGGAACTGCAGTCAATAGTTCTTTGGTAATGTGGTGGTAAGATGGGGGATGGGGAAGGGTTCATACAACCTACTGATTATGTCCTGTCTTTGAGCGAGCCTTTGATTGTGACTTTGGTGCTTCCCCAGTACTTTTGAAGTTCTCCCCATTCACCTTGCACTGAAACAGGATGGCTAGAGTGGGCTGGGGTGGGGCATTTCACTTCTCGCAGGTCTGTTGTGCTCTGATGAAACCACAATCATTTAGGCTTTGGTCAAATAGTTTCTCTTGAGGGCAAGCCTTGTCCAGAAGAATGAAATGCTCTGGCATATTTTATTGGTTTCCTCCAGAAGCAAGAGGGGATTTTTCTCTGATTGTTACTGTAAGACCCTTGTCAAGCTTTGGGATACAAAACCCATAAAAAATGTGGGGTCTCCTTACATGAAGGACTAGAAACCAGAAGTCTAAATGCAGTATTTTTAAACTATAGTTTTTCTTACTCTTTTATTTAAAGATACAAAATATTATCTCTCATAATGATACACAGTGAGAAGAAGACCTAGGAGGAGATACAAGGAACTAGGCTTTCTTTTCTGGCCTCCTCTAATTCTGTGCAGCAGGCTAAGACTAGCTTGCCTCTTATATCTGCTAAAGAGACATTGAACAGTTGATTCTCTACTTATTTACATCCAATGTACCTTTGAATTTGGTTCCGGCAATGGATACACAGTTTCTCCAGTTAAAGAAGCCCATCTATCTGGTATGGACCAGGTGGACTTAAGAATTACTGGACCAATCTTCCAGAAAATCATCTACTATTCCACCTGTAAGCCTTTGGACTAATTCCACCTTTCTGAATAGGTCTACACTCTATACTCACAGGTATTCTCAGGGTAGGTATAAAGTACCCCAAAATGAGAAATAGTAACTAATATTTATGAGGCAGTTGCTGCATGCAGTATGCCAAGCCCTTTGAATGGATTATGTAGTTCTCAGCAAAGGTTTGGGAGGCAGGAGCCAGAGGTCCATATTTTGCAGAATATATTTGATACCAATTATGTGCCAGGAATGGAATCCTCCTAACAACTCTACTGGGATTTGTATTAATGTTAGCTTGTAATTTATCATGCCAACTGAGACACTTTTGAAAATTGGAAGGACTCAGTATTAATAATTAGACCTGACAACAAACATAAATAGAGACTCCCAAGGGCAAGCTGGGACATATGGTCCTTTTGGTTATCATTGTCCTTCTTTTACAGAGGAGAAAACTGTGGTGTGAGAAGCAAAGTAGTTTCCCTGAGGCCGTATCCTAGCACATGGCTGAATTTGATTCCAGGGATTTAGGGCTTCAAAGCCCAATATTAACCACAGCACGTTGGGATAGACCAGCAAATGGCAGCGACAACAAATTTCCCAAGTTCCTATCCTCAAAGCTTTTCTGAGTTTGTGTCATCCTTCTGCCCTTTAAAGGTAAATTCCCCTGCATTTGATCAAGTACTAGCATCAGTCACTTTCAAGATAAGCTAATGCGAGCTGAAGATCTATGTAAAGCAGGACTATACTTCACTGGAAATGCTCACAATAGCAGATTTTTTTTTTCAAGAAGGAGAGCCTAATTACCTTTCGAAATTCCAAAAATGTCAAACTGATTACGGTGTGTGCTTTTTTTATAACATCACATGCACTGAAGTTATTTTGGGATAATGAGCAATTTTAATCTTGCTTAATAAAAGCTATTCACAGGGCACTTTAGGAGGGGATCTGCATATAAGTAGTTTTACTAAACCACTTTCCCCTCTCAGTGGCTTTTATTCAAGAGGATGTGAATTCTTCTGGAACCAGCAACTAAATTTAGAAACCAGAAGGGCAGAACTATGGACTTAATTGAGTAAATTTTCTGTTTTGAAATAACATATTTCATAAAAAAGAAAATAAACCTGAATTTTGAATTTCACGTATCATCAAAGTGCTAAAAAAAGAGATGTGCTGAGTTTTGGATCTGTATTTGAGTTGAAATTTAGGTTTACAAATCCTAAATTTAAAAAAAAAGAATAAGATTGATCTATTTTCAGACTTTTCAGTCAGTTCGATCAAATAAGAATTATCCAAAAAATTGTTTAATGCCTAGGGAATGCTTTCATAAAGAACATTTTGTTTATTTTTTGAAAATGAAATAATGATACATTTTTATAGCAAGATTCTGAACATAAAAGTGATTTGAAAATAAAGATCTTAAGTTATAAGTGGTTCCTCCTGCTGGTCAACTGCTAAGAACCTTTAGAGCGACATAGTTGAGATCATTTTGACAGGCGGCTGACTGAGGCATTCTTATCTGAGTCTTTGCGGTGGAGAGAAGTGGACTCACTTCAAAGTTTCCATGGCACAGACAAGTCTTCTCAAAATAGTCTGCCCAATTTCTGCTCTGGCTTTCCACTTTCGAGATCCTTTTAACACCAGCACTCCGGTTGACCTGCAAAGACAGTTTGGGGAAACTGAGACCGGCGAAGGTTCAGATCCATTTGTTTTGATGAAGGTAGCATCACCTTTTGGGAATTGGATCCTCTTCTCTTCTGCCAAAAATGTTTGCCGCCTCCAAAGCATAAAAAGAGAAATGTGCAAACAACTGGCAATAAAAAGAAAATAAGGGCTTTATCTGACTCTCCGTCCTATAGTCTTTCCGTTCGTAGGAAACTTTTGGCTACCTACATGAGCTGATCGTGTAAAAAGTACTCATTATTTTACTCCTTACTTCTCTTTCTTCTTCTTCTTCTCCTCCTCCTCCTCCTCCTCCCCTCCCCCTCTCCTCCTTCTCCTCCCCTCTCCTTCCCTCTCCCTCCCCCTCTCCTCCTCCACCTCCTCCTCCTTTTTCTTCTTCTTCTTTTTTCTGCTTTTGAATCTATCCGTTTTAAGGCAAGAATCTGTTCTTTTTTTCAGGAGTTATGCTTACAATCAATGCCTAGGACGTCCTCCGGACCATCTTCACTCACTGGACACGCATTTATGTGATTTGTGTATGTCAGTTGCACTGCACACTCTCTGACCCTGAGAAGCCACAGACAACAGAACCATCCTTGCTCTCACTACGCTGCCAGTCTTCCACTTCGGTCTTTCTGAAAGCTCTCCCTTGCTTCCTTCTTTTCTATAGGCGCAGGGCTACTCAGTTGTATAAATTTCCTTCCTCAGTCCTGATCCCCCTCCTCTAGTCAAAGTACAACCTTTCTCTTTTTGTTGTCCCTGAACTCGTGGCTGTGTTTAAGGACCTGGCATTCTTGCCTCACCCATTTTGCAGCATTAGCTCCTTCTACGACCGGTGACCTGTGTCTTGCCAATAAACACAGAATAATATTAGCTTCAAGCTAGTGGATCTGCTTCTCCCTAGAGATCACTGGATCCCCAACACGTTTTCAATGAGCAAAGTGAGTCTGCAGTTTCCCCGTATAACTGATTACTGGTGGAGTCGTCACTGCGGTTAGGAAACTCCCACCACCAGCACAGGGGCTTGCCCAACTATGGCCTAGATATTTTTTCTTAATCCTTGTATAACACTATTGGACACCAAGTTCCAGAAAGGCAGGTATGTCAAAGCCATGAAAGTAAAATTGACTTTTCTTTATGACTTCGTAGACTCTGTGGGTGTGGCAACTGCAGTTAGCAGCAGAGCACTGGCCAGGGTCTCACTGTGAAACAGTGAGGAGAACAGAACCAGTCTCGGGGGCTCCTGAGTCTAGGGCTTCCTCTCTCTCTCTCTCTCCCTACCTCTGATTTATATTCAGTTCTCTTGGTTCTTCTTTGGACAGGAGTCCTGAAAATCAGAAAATATGATACATGTCTTCTCAGTCCTCTGGAATTGTGCCTAAGGAACGCATGGTTCTTGGTCTCAGCCCTACTGCCGATGCTCCCTCCCTCAGAGAACTTGCCCACTCCCTGTTTTGTTCTTGAAGGCCATTAACCATACACCTCTTACTAGACCTCCATTTGCCACTGAGTCCTAAGCTTTAGACTTCTGATAAGGTGAGTAGGACATTCGCCGCGTATCCAAGATGTCTGGAGAAGGGCTTGCCTGCCCCTCCTCTTGGTCTCAGAGATGAGCTTTTGTTCCTTGGACTTCTAAAGAAGCCTGCAAGGGCACCGGGGTACAGAAAGATTAAGGACTTGTCAAGAGCTCACAGCTGCTAAGAGGTGATCTGGAATTTAAAGCATGTCTTTTGTCTTCAGTCCAACTATTTCAACACTGTCACTGTCAGGCTAGATCTAGCTGAAAGTTTTCGGCCACCTTGGTCCTTTCTAGCTGGAAGCAACTCATGTAGAGGGAAGTCTGTTTACTTACCTGACAAGTGAGTTTCCTTAGCCCACCTTACCCCGTCGCATCCTTTCCCATAGACTCTCACCCACCATTATCCAGGACAAAGCAAACTGGAACAGCTCAGAGAGAGTGGTCAAACTATTCTTTTTCTTCTTTCTGGTCTAGAAAATGGCAGTGTTGACACTCCCTATAGTACAATGCTGAGATTACATGAGATTAGCTATGCAAACATATTCAGCTGTGTGCCGGGCTCATAGTGAGTCCTCAGGAAGGATAAGTTTAATCATGATCCAAAGAGTCCTTTGCCATGGGAAAATAAAGGGGAAAAAAGTGGGGTGGGGGGAAGCTCCTCCAATTTTTTTAATTAAAAATAAGAAATTATGGTCACAAGAATACATTTTGATATACTTTGGGGTAGAGATCTAATAAAGAAAAGACACAACTATCAGTTCTGCTTTTCTCTTTCGTTTTTGATGTGATTGTTTTCATTGCTTCCAATTATGAAATTGATAGACAAATTTGGAAAATGTAGGAAAAATAAAAACATAATATTATTCTCAAAAGATTGCTGACACGTGGTATAACAAGTCTTGACTCTTCATATGTTATAAACAGGGCTGCCCTAGTCAGCTGTGCAAATTGCAAACTGTGCAACTCCAGGAGGAACTGTCCACATAAACCACTACGTGATTGTCTTTCTCTGGTGTTAGGCACATATCACATATCAAATATAACATGTATATGTAAACATGTGCATTTTTTCTCTTTTCTTTTTTTTTACATGTGCATGTGTTTATTAGGTTTCCACTTTTAGCCTGGACATTTTTCAGAGACCCAATTGTGTCCCTATAAGTGGGTGTGTGCTGTACTTAACCATTACATAACTTTTAGAACTTTAGCATGTTTCCAAATTTCTGCTGCGAATGAAGTCCGTGTGATGAACTTGTTTTTGTAGAAAGCTTTCCCCTAAATACTGGGATTTCTGTAGTACCTATTACTGTGGTCAAAGAGGGGACATTTTTTTAACCATGTAAAATAAATTACCAAATTGCTTTTCGAAAGTGTTGCATCTATTTATAGACCTCCCTCCAAAGGGGTATGAAGGCTTCATATCAGCAAATTACAATGTTTTCTTAAAGTTGACATTTACTTTAGCTTTTACCTAATTTTTAAAAGCAAATCTGGATTGTCATCCCAACACGAAGAAGGAAATCTGCTGAGAAAAATAGTGCCAGTTCTAGTATCCCTAGCGTACAGCAAAATCTTCAAGGGCTTAAAATTTTTGGTAAAAGAAATTTCATTCACTGGACCAACTTTCCTCCTGCACTTGAAGGTTATACAGTAGTAGATACAAGAGAAAAATAAATGAATAGCACATTTTCCCCAGTGTTAATACTATTAAGACTTATTTACAAACACCAACCTGCTTATGTCTGAGAACGTTTTATTTGCCCTTTGGAGTCTTGGGGACAAATTCTAGAGAAGGCTGTAATAATAAGCACAAGCCATGAGTACAGTTTATACCCTTGCTACACACAGTGTGGTCCAGGAACCTCCAGCACAGTTATTATCTGGGGCAGGTTAGAAATGCATCATCTCAAATTCTGCCCTGCAAGTATAGAATCAGAATCTGCATATTAACAAAAGCCCCAGGGAATTCCTCTGCCCATTAAAGCTCGTGAAACACTGGTGTGTATACCCACAGGAACTAAAGGTCAATAAAACACCTGTTTGGAAATGCTGTGGACTGTTCCGGTTCCCACTTTGAGCTGGGTTAGCTCCCCCTCTGCACTTACTGAAGTCCTCGTCAGGTTGTTACATGTGATTGTTTTCTTGTTTGCATTTATACTTGTATTTTTACTTGTTTTCACTCCATTACCCTTGAAGGTGCTCTAAGTAAAAGTACTATCAAGATAATGCTCTTACAGGGAATTGAGGTGCGTGTTTTTCTTTCTTTCCAAAAGTTACCTGGGAGAGGAAATGCTATGAAAATTCTGGTGGTGAATCAACCTCTTGATTACATGAATATTTGCTTCTCTAACTAAAACAGTTCTGCCTTCAAACTTCCCTTCCTTTTGGTTACAACACAGTTAAATCTTACACTCAATCACGAGCAAAATCGACTTTTGCTTTTTCATATTTTAACATCTTATTTGACAGGTATGTTCGAGTTACTGGCAAGGATCTAACTGATGTCAAATCTAATATCCTAGAGTGGAAGTTTTCCCTGTCTTGTCTTAGTCCTAAGGTAACTTTTAAAAAATCTTCTTTTTCAGAAGAAGATGAATTGTAAAAGCCAAGGTGAATAGCATATTAGAAGTTGTTCGGAGGAAGCAAAATGTATCGTAATCACTTAAAAACACTTGAAAAAATATCCATTCTATAACCCTTAAAAATGGGGGAGGGGATCACGGTATATGACACACCTCTTGGGAATGGAACACAATTATAAGAGGGACTCTCCTAAAAAAAAAAAAAAAAAGAGGGTGGTGCCTGTGGTTCAAAGGACTAGGGCACCAGCCCCATATACTGGAGGTGGTAGGTTCAAACCCAGCTCCAGCCAAAAACTGCAAAAAAAAAAAAGATTGAACATCAAGTAAACATTAAATATTAAAGAAAAACTTCCAAGTACTATCTTTTAACTAAAACCAAATCTTCTGAGTAATTTGAGAGGGGAGAAAAATGGAGATGGAAGCTTTTGCAGGAGAATATCTTTTACCTAGGCCCAGTTCAACATTGTCACTTCATTGAGCTGTATTATTATTTCCATAACTCTGAAGCTTCAGAGCACATGAAATTTGTTGTGCTGACTAGCTCAATTTGGTGCTGAACACATTTGTAATGTCAGTAGTGCTGTTCAAAGGAAAGATGAAACGTTTCAAGAAACCACCATGGAAGGCAATTGGTGTTAACTAAGCACCTATTACCTGCCAAGCAATTCCTAGCCAGGCCCCTGGCCAGAACCCTCCGAGGCTGGATATTGTTGCCTTCCTTTTCACAGACATAATGACTGATTGTTAGAGAAGTAAATTGCCATAAATGTACACATTTTAGGAGGAAGAATACAAAATTTGAAAAGCAGATAATGTCTGTTTGATTCCAAAGTTCATATTTCTCCACCAGAATGTGACAAAAATCATACCATCCTTAACATTAAATGTCCCTGGCTTTTCTGTTGGTAAGCTGAGAGTGAATGAAGGTGTGTTGATTTTATTTACTAGGGATACATTTATTTACAGAGGAAATATTTACAGACAGGAACTCCAGAAAGGGGTCTGGTGTACCATAGCTTAATCAAAGTCCCAACACTTATCATTACTTATCACCCATTTTAATTTTCATTTGATGAGTTTTACCTTCCTAAGGGACTGAGCTATTACTAGGAAACTTCCTATACAGTTTAGCTTCTGCCTGCTCTGGGGAGGGGATTGTTACACGCATGCATGCCATGACCAAGTTTGACTCAAGTTGCCAAAACCCCTTGTTGGAGAGTGGCTTTCCTAGCCATTGGTGTGTCATCTGGTCGACTAAAAGGGTGTTGAAATTGCAGGGTCATTATTACGTTTGTCAGTACTTGGGAATTTGGCCCTCGGTAAATAGCAGCTATTTAGCCTTTACAAACAAACGCTGGGGGTATTAAGGCATGATTTATTTACAACTTTACAGATATGGGGTTACATTAGGAGACCTTCCCAGTGCCAAAATAACTCTCCCTAAGGACTGTTCTCAGTTGGGAAATATTTGTTTTCAGGCCTTTAGTACCCACTTGAATCTAATAGGATAAACATGTACTTGGCCAACTAGGGATTGGTTCTGCTACCCTTCTTTGAAGTCATCAGAACATTTCCAAAGTGTGGTTACTTAATGAATCTTCCAAAGAGTATCTGTGTTCTGTGTCTTTTCCTTGAGTTTAAACCGAAGTTGTTCTCAGATTCGGTTTACTCTGCTTCACACCAGGTCTTTGAAGAAATGCCTCCTGTCCCCGCTTCCCACCTCTGAACTGTCCCAGAGAGTGATGTCAGTCCGTACCGCTTCACAGAAGGACATCTCCGAACTTGGGTGAGATTAAAAAAACTAGAGCTCAGGAAAGGGCCTCAAAAAACTTACGAGATTGGTGGAAGAGCCAGTCTCCCAATTTCAGAAATACATTACTAGACCCCTCTCCCGTTTTATTTATATTGCCCTGGATATTTTGAATGTAATTAATGGTTAACTTTGGCCCAATTGACTTCTCTAAGCCCTAGTTTTGTCATTGGTAAATGAGGGATAATAATCACAGTACTTCACAAATTTATCATCGTGATTAAATAAAGTAATCCACGTAAAGTGCTTTGCCCAGTCCCCCAGCACACTGAGCAGCTGAGAGATGTCAGTGGTTACCTTCCTCTTTCAGAACGATTATTCATGCTAACTTAAAGAAAACTTAAACAAAAAAATTTTTTTAGTAACATCAGCATTATTTTCAACTTGTCCCAGGACCGTGTTTCTATTCATGATTGTGGCTGAGGGTCAGAATTGCACCAGGATGCTCGTTGGGTACACAGTCCCTGGCTCCAGCCCTCCTGACGCCTGCTTCTCAGGGTCTGGGCTGGGGCCTGAGAAGCTCATATTAAAGTTCCTCAGAGACTCTACTGATCAGC
The DNA here is from genome assembly GCA_963573935.1 of Arctocebus calabarensis. Taxonomy (NCBI): domain Eukaryota; kingdom Metazoa; phylum Chordata; class Mammalia; order Primates; family Lorisidae; genus Arctocebus; species Arctocebus calabarensis. The sequence goes on from CAUYON010009004.1 coordinate 28,368, forward strand.
AGAGTGGGGAACTACCTAGCAGGCGGGAAGGGCTGGCTCATCCCTATTCTTTTAGCAATCAGTTCAAGCAGAAACAAGGGGAAGCATCCATTTCCCTCCTCTACTTGAAACGGTGCTTCTTTTACCCAAAATACTCAAGTGCATGTCGACTCTGACTTTCCCACACATAACCTTGTTGTATGAGGCCATCACCCGTCTATTCTGCCGTCGTACTAGATTCAGGATAACATTCCATTTCTGGGGCTTTGCATGAATACCCAGCAAGTGCCGCAGACAGGGACGATTTGTGAGTTCTTTCATGCAATCCTCTATGGGCTGCTCTGACAAGAACAGAACTTAATTTTTGCACCTGCGAAGAGGGGGGAAGCAAAACCCTTCACTCACGGACCTATGCTAAAGATTGAAAGAGTCAAGCCCTCGCACAGTGCTCAGCTCTCAACATTGTGGGCTGCCTTGGTATTTTTAAAACTATAGTGTTCCCTGTGTTCCTTTGATACAAGCATCACATATTGTTTGTAATGTAGATACCTTAGGAGGCAGGTGCGTTTAGATATTACACCTTACGGTGTGCTGCTGTCTCCGAGGACCCCAGAGTAGCAGGGTCCCCCTTGCACGACCTATAGGGTCCTTGCTAAGTGTTCTGCTGCTTTCTCTTTTCTCTGCAGCCCCTCTGGTCTTGTTTGTCTTTTGAATCTTTCCTACACCCTAGGATAGGTTCCCCCTGCCACGGCCCCTCCCCAGCACCCCCTTGTTCCCTCTCATTGTGGTCCAGTGACAGGTTGGCACTTCTTCAAGTCCTTTAAGACTTGTCTCTGGTGTCCTGACCAGAGAAAACAGGGGAAGGTGTAGGAGACTCTGCACCGCCAAAGGGACGTTCTCTGCGAAGTCAGCTGAGGCCTCAGCTTTCAGCGAACAATGGTTTTTCCAGGTGTTAAACTTTGACTTTTTCTTTTAAGAGTTGATATTCTATTTTTTAAAAAAAATCTGTTGCCACTGCCCTCAAAATACTGTGACCGCTTTCTCTCCGGCCTTGGAGTTGTCTTAGTTATTAATTCAAAAATTATAAATTTCTTGATCACCTGTCGTGGCAAGAACGTAACTGACTTTGCATCTGTCTTCTTTCTTCCCCAGGGACACCATATGTCCATTTCTGGCTTCTACCTTCATTTATAAACATGAGAGTGGAAAGGTTTGGCTTTAATCAGTGAGTATCTCTTATGTCAGTAAATTATATATGTCCCTCTGTTGCAATTTTGATCATCTCTACTTAACTCATGTATCTTCCATACTTGAAATGTCTCGTTTATTCTAAGCGTTTATACAATAGCGCTTTTAACTAACACCTTGTGTCCTTAGAAAAATACAGGCATAGTTTCTAATTTATCTTGGCTTCTTTAGTGTTGAAGGTACAAATATAAAACATACTTTCTCTTCCACCTGTTATCAATAGGGTATTTGTTTTTTGCTGTGGAGAAGCGCATTGCATCATATTCATTCTCTATCCCAACAAAGCAGTGACATTGAGTACATTACAAATTACATGCGTGGCTTTCATGGGTGATGTGCATCGAATTTTCTTAGCCTGCTGTGCTCCAGACACCTAACACTTGGTGGACAAGCCCGGGAGGAGGACCAGTCTGCAATGCAGGAGAGAAGCTAGAAGGTGGTGTCACAGGGCCAATGGAGAGACAGGCCCCTTCCCTGAGGTGTTCACCAGCCCCAAAGTCAGCACACAGGTGACCACCAGCGTCCCTTTGGAGTTACAGAGTGTCATCCTCCTTGCCCTATTTTCTCTGATCAGGATATCAGAGGCAACTGTTAAAAGACTTAGACTCTCTGACCTGTCATTGGACCCTCAAGAGAGGGAACAAGGGCGGGTGGGGAGGGGACTGTGGTAGGGGAGACTGTCCTAGGGTGTAGGGAAGATCAAAAAGACCAACAAAATCAAAGGGGGTGTCGAGGGCTACTTGCCCAGCTCTGAACAGGGAGATTGTCACAGGCTGAGTGACAGGAGGAAGCTTTTGGGATTGAGCCTTGAAGATTGCCTGAGCTTGTCCTGAGGTAAAGGCAGATGGAAGGAAGATTGGAGGAGGACAAGTTTTCTGCCAGGAGTGACCCCTGGACAAAGGGTCACTTCTTCATTTGTTTCATGGGCCACACCTGTAGCCTCAGAGATCAAGATCTGCCTTTAAGGAACCAAGGAGATAGTACACACAGTGTACAGAAGACAAAAGCCACCACCATCAGGCAATGCCCAGATTGGATTTAGGTATTCAAAGTATTAATTAAACCAAAGAAAATTTATTATCAGTGAAAATAGAAGGGCATTATAGTTTGAAAGGATTTCATCGTAACAGAGAAGAAAAGTGAGCCCCAGAAATGGGAAAAGGGAAATCGACCTTCAAGTGCCAAGTCCTGTACAAGGAGTTTTATATAGTTAATTTAATAGTCTATGATGATGCCCCATAGGTCACAAAATGATGTTCAGAGAAGCGCAAGGATGTCATCTAGACAAACATCTCTTTCGTTGGCAGAGCTAGAACAAGACAGATGTGTTGGGTTTTTGTTTGTTTGTTTTCAACAATCTTCCCATCATGCTAGAGAGGAGCACACTCAGCTTTGTGCTAAGTTGATCACAAATTCATGTTTTCAGTTTCTACAACTAAGGCATTAGCCTGCTAGTTCTAAGTATCAATTGATCATGCCATAATTTGATTAGAATAAGAAATGTTTAGTTTACTGGGGGGTGGGGGGAGGAAGGGGAAAAATTACAGGATCTATCAGTGTTCAGGGGACTTCAGCTATTTCCATTACATTAAAATTCCAGTCATATTAAAGCATGACGACATACCAAAACAGTATGGTAAATACTGTAGACACATTTGAGTGTTTACATTTAGCAAAACCAGTAATTTCAAACAGGAAAATACATTATGCTATTCAAAAGATAGCCAGGACTTGCGAAAATATTGACCATGAAAATGTAGAGATCTTCTTTCAATCCAGGTCACCCTATCTCAGTGACTACATAAACAAGCTTAGTAAGAGATAATATCACCAGTCTAAATCAAAGGCCTAGACTAAATGACCCCCCTGCCCTTCTGTGACAGGCCCTTATCAGCATTCTTTCCAGCCCTCACCCTCTGTAGGAAACCATGAGTTAGGCCTAACTGGCCGTCTCTTTGTGTTGGAGAGGGCGGCAGTCTGCTGGGACCACAGGGGCCAACATTCCCTTGAGTTGCTGCCGTTGCACTGAGCTCACTCTGCTCTTATCTCTCCTGCTTTCAGCCTCCTTGCTGGGTCAAGCTATCACACCTCTGCTTAATGCCGGTGACCCTCGTGTCCTTGCTTCCCTATCAGTGGATTGACTGTCCTCTCTCTGGTATCTCTTACTGCAGAGCTATGCTGATAGAAAAGAGAGCGAGAGCTCCGGGTGACCGAGGGACGCCGGCACAGCCACGCAGCCTCTGGGTCACGGGCTCGGCCTGAGGAATCTCCCCACCTCTCACCCCATGGCTGTGGACAGGTGTCCCTGCAGGCTGTCCCCAGTGCCAAAGCTGGCATTCCAGGAGGCCGGTGCCCAGGCGGCAGGTCTGGAGTATGAGTTCCTTCCAGAGACAGCCTGTACGAAGACCCCAGCCCCTCAACAGGTTGGGGGTAGGGATTCCAGAGATTTGAGGATTTTTTCTTTTTTTTAGGCTTCCATACCGTGCATCCCATGCCCAGGGAAGGCCATGAATGCTCAGTAAACCCCTCTGCACACCCCAGCCTGGAGCTCAGTAGAGGAGAATGAGTGAGGTGCAGCCTGGAGTCCGTCTCAGCAGCCGCGGGCCATCTGCCCTCTGTCTGTGACCAGAAAGCCCGTGCAAGGTGCAAGTGGATTCAAAGTGCTGCTCGTGTGTTCATAAACAGTCTTGAAAGATGAAAGCGTTCCCCTCTGCCTCTTATAACCCCCAGGCCCAGGATTTATGGACAGAAGGCACGTGCTGAAACCACCTCCCTGCCCACCGTCAGGCCAGCCTCAGTGATACTCAGTAGAACATTTCAGAGTGGCCACACATCACATTGCTCTTAATGGCCATCTTTTCTTAGCAATCTGAGGGGCTGTATTGAAACACTTGCAGATTTATATGGACTTGCCTTTTCCAGGTTCACGTGAGTAACAGCCTTGGCTGTGATCCCCATTCCTGGGGTGCGCTGCTTTGTGGGGCCCCTTTGCTAGTGTGGAGTCCCTGCTGTTCCCTACACTTCCCTCCAATGGAGTCAGGGTGGCTGCAAGACCCCCATCATTGGCATTCAGACAAAGGGGTAGGAGGGGAATGAGGTCTCATCAGACCAGACCGGACTGGCCACCTCAGCCCTCAGAAGGCACAGTCGCGAGCGCCAGCCGGCAGGTGCCCTGGTTGCCTAAGTCACCAAGCCTGGCCCAACAGGCTGCTTTTGTTTTGATGGTGACTCTCGAATGCTCACCCTTACACCATGCACTAATGGGGTTGGAATGGGTCTTTGGCAGAGAGCAGTGACATCTGTCATCTCTGCTTCACCACGACTTCAGCTCAGCACCAGGCTGCCTCTGGCCGTGCGTTTCCTCCTTGTCGCATTTATTCCTGTTGGCTGGCTGGGTTATTAATCGCTCTGTTCTGCAGCACTGGGTGGGTTCAGCTTGGTTGCTCCCAGGCCTCCTCTTGAGAATCAATCTCCGTGAGCCAAACTAAATTCCTCAGTAGTACAAAACAGATTTTAACATTTGCAGGAGAAAAATAAAACCACATTTGTAGTCATCACCCAAACCACATAATGCAAAGGGTCAAGGTAAATATCACAAGAGCAAGTCGCTTCCACATCGCAGGTGGCTAATGGGCACCTCTTCCGAGACCATCATGAACCTGTAAGGCCATAGGAGAAAAGCACAGGTTCACAGGCCTAGAGGAACCAGGATCTGCACAACTCCCATGGACAATGCTTGTTCTGAAGTGTTCTTCGTGGCTGTCCTGTGCCCACCTGCTCTCCACTGCCAGCACCCTAAGACCAGGCTCCTCAGTTCTAATCCATCCTACCCGCTAAGGGGAGATGATTTTCCTAAAGTACAATTCCAGGCCTTTCCTGTCGATCTGATTCTACCCCATCCACACGGCGTGGTTCTAATACCTTAGTTTGATTTCCAAAGTCATTTCTCCACTTGGCCATGCCCAACTTTTCCTGCCTCAGCTTTGTTTGTTTTCTCTCTCAATAGGGCGCAGCTGTTTTTTATGTGTGTTTTTGTTTCTCCTCCTCAGATATATTGAACTCTCTCTGTTCTTCTTCACACTTGCAAGCCTCCGCTCACTCTTCTTGCTCTTCTGTGTTTCTGGAATGCTTCCACCTTCTCTTTGTCTAATTAACTACTGTTTACCCCGTGGATTCTAAATGCCACATCCTATTTAAATCCCTCTCCTTTATGCTTCCACAGTACCCAGGCATCCTTATCACAACATCTCACTTTGCTGTAATTACTTATTTAACAACAGTCTTGCCTGCCACGAGAGCACTGAGCCAGATCTGTGCCTCGCTGCCACTGTCCTCGCCGTGCCTAGCACGGCACCTGGCAAAACACAGGTGCGTGGTCAGCAGGGGCCAGGCAGTGGCCTGGATGAAAGAAGCAAAGAATTGATGAGTGTTTGTTCCCCAGCTATGTAGGGGGCCACTTGACGGAAGGTGTCACTCCATGGAATCATTTAAAAGTTTTTAACTTTCTTTCTTTTCATTCTGTTTAAAGTTCCCACCTATCGTGACATCACAAACAGCTGCTCAGATATCGCTCCATCCACATGCAGCAGAATTATGCTAAGATTTGTTCTTACCAAACCTTGCCATTCTTGGGGGATGACGATGGGGCCAACGGTGCCCTGTCCATTCAGATGTGACTGACCATTAAGATAGGGAATGAGAGAATATGGGGAAAGGGGCAAGAGAGGGAGAGGAAGGGGAGGATTGGTGGAGGGAGGGTAACGGGTGGGTACACACCTTCGGTGAATCTTAGAAGGTTACAGGTGAAACTTACTAAATGTAGACTATAAATGTCTGAACACGGCTCGGCACCTGTGGCTCAACGGGCTAAGCTGCCAGCCACGTACACCTGAGCTGGCGGGTTCGAATCCAGCCCGGGCCCGCCAAACAACAATGACGGCTGCAACCAAAAAATGGCTGGGAGTTGTGGCGGGTGCCTGTAGTCCCAGCTACTTGGGAGGCGGAGGCAGGAGACTTGCTTGAGCCCAGGGATTGGAGGTTGCTGTGAGCTGTGATGCCTCTGCACTCTATCCAGGGTGACAGCTTGAGGCTCTGTCTCAAAAAAAAAAATGTCTGAACACAATAACTATGAAAATGCCATGACGGCTTTGTTAACCAGTTCGATGAAAATATTTCAAATTGTATATAAAACCAGCACATTGTACCCCATGATTGTATTAATGTACACAGCTATGATTTAATAACAAAAAAATGTTAAACACAGTTACTATGTGACTGAAAAAAAAAGATTTTTCTGGAAATGAGTTTAAGATAATTGGATTTAAGGACAAGAAATTCTGTTCTGTTATCTCTTACTTCATGAGTGGTGGCAATGGGGTGACGTTCTAATCATGCGTGCTTCTGTATCTACTTCATCTTACCTGTGGATGAGTAGTCCAATGGAACTGTCGCCCATCCTACACTGGGGACAAACCCCTTAATATTTTTGGAAATGAGGTAGCAGCCACTTCACAGCATGGACAGAAACATAATTATCATCTATTGGCTTTTTGGATTATTTCAGGGCCGATTCAACATCAATTTCAAGGAAACTGACATCACTGGCAATAAAGTCATTCAGTGTCTATTTCACTTCCAGGTAGAACAGGATCTGCACTCACCTGTTCCTTCCTCTCGCAAACATTGTCCTTGTTCCTAATTCCTAAAGCCAGTTCATCCACCAATGGGCTAGATCCCACCTCCTCATTGCATCCCGCTTCTCACCTTTCCTTCTCTGCGAGGTTTTCCATCAATTACCATACGTATCTTCAGCCTCTTTCAGTCCTTCAGACGTTCATTCAGTCCTTCCTCAATCTACAAGAAATGAAAACATCTCCATTATCTAATCTAGATATTCGTGCTAGAGAACAGCTTTTCTCCTGTCTCACATTTATTATCTTTATTAGCAGTCAGCAACTTCCTTCCGTCTTGCTCCTGATGGAATTGTGTCTATCCAAAATTCACCTGGTGAAGCACTCACCCCCAATGTGATTGTCCTGGAGATAGGGCTTGTAAGAGGCAATTAAGGTTAAATGAGGTCATGAGGGTGGTCCCAAAGTATTCAGACGGGTGGACCTATAAGAAAAGGAAGATTGTGCACTGGTACGAAAGACCATCTGAGCGTGGGGACATGAAAATTGCCATTCCAGGCCAGGAAAAGGGACCTTCCTATAAACTGAGCTCTGCCACATCTTGATCTTGGAATTTTTAGCTTTCAGAACTAAAGAAAATAATTTCCATTATAGAAGCAATCCCGTCCACGGTATTTGTTACGGAAGCCCAAGCTCACTAAGGCTCCGCTCAGCTCACTTGCTCAGCTACACCCCAGAGACAGCTCTTGCCCATTTCCTCAGTGAAAATGGGTGCTTTTAGACCTCTTCTCCCTGGTTCACACAGGGCAGAATACTCAGGACCAAGCCCTCAAAGTCTCTCTGCTTCCACCAACTCCTCTCCGGGCACTCTTGTACATGCTAATGTGTTTATCCGGCCCTCTTCCTGGGGGTGACTTTTGACTCTTATATCCTCTCATACCATTGTAGTTGGATCCCAGCTTCTTATCAATGAGACCAAATATTTCTCCAAGAAGCACATGCTGATTTCCTTCTACTTCAGCACCTACATTTTACCAGACCCCTGGGAGTTTGTATCTCCCTAGTTTTCTTTGCCTGTGCCCTATTTAATCTCCTATGTTCCCTAGCTCAATTGATAGCATGGCCACTCACCTGTTCTCTGAATTTAGAGAACCTAGAACTACAACCAACTCTCCCTTTTCTTTTTTTCTCTACACCTTGTTCAATCCCAAAAGCTATCAATTTGCCTTGGAATGGTCTCCACATTTGGATCTTCAAACTTGAATATATGACATTTGGAATGCCTTAGTTTGTGGGTGTCCAACATATAGCGCATGGGCCAGGACATTTTTTGCTTATCTGTAGTGTCAGATCATGAAAAGTATGCATGGACCTTTTTTTGATAATCAGTTTTTGTTGGTGTTTGTGTACTGAATGTGTGGCTCAAGACAACTCTTAACTTTTCCAATACACAGCAGAGGAGAAAAAAAAAAAAAAAAGGTTGGACCACACCTCTGCCCCAGTGCAAGCATATATCCTTTTAGCAAAGTTTCCTAACCAGAAGTACACACCAGTCTGTTATCCTCACTGGAAATAGACTCATCATCCTGAAAAGTAATATAGTCAGATTTCAGCTAAAAATTATAAATTTTCTTGGAATATTGATGCTTTGTGAGCAACACAGGGGAGATTAAATTTGCAAAGTTAAATCTGTGTGGGAAATAATAGATGAAAGAAATTTAATTTCTTTACTGAAGAACTTCCCAGAAAGTGGTCATAAGCATCGTGACTTTATAAAGGGAGATTGGGCAGATTCATGGTCCTTTACTTAAAAATCATTTGAGGATGGCTGTGTTTGGGATTCAGAAGTGTTCAGATATTTAGAAAGGTTATAAGGGGGTGGTGCCTGTGGCTCAAAGGAGTAGGGTGCCGGCCCCATATGCTGGAGGTGGTGGGTTCAAACCCAGCCCTGGCCACAAACTGCAAAAAAGAAAAAAAAAAGAAGGTTATAAGGTGCATACACCAACTATGACATAAAATTTCCTAGAAATCAAACACATTTCTATTTCTATAGCAAAATACATGTCTATCGACAGTAAGTGAGATAGATCAATATTATAAAATAGTCTTACATTGATTGAAGGAAGGTATTGCAGCCTGATGAATTATAATAATTGTTTGGTTTCCCAAGCTGTTTAGATTTTGGAATTGTGTGTAAGGAAGTGATTGTGAATCAGTAATAAGCTGAATTTCCAAAATGTATTTGTCCTGTGGAAGTTTTTCTCCCCGTGGCGTGTCTCAAGGGTTCTGTGCCTTGGTACACATTTTTGGAAATGTGGACAGACAGGCAACCTCTGCCCCACCCATCAAAATATTACTCGTTTCCATTTACATTTGCCACCTGCTGCTTCTTGCTATTCTTTGCTCTCCTTTTCTACCTGGAAAATGTCTATCTAAACATCAAATTCATGTCCAAATATCAGTTAACATCCCTATTATGGCTGTTTCCACACTGCGGCTATCTCTTCACTCCATGTCAACTATTGGTCAAGAGGCTATTTCTTTTCTCCCTACTGAATCCTGAGTGCTTAGAAGAGGTGCCTGGTCAATAGTAGGTATTCAAGAAACACCGACCAAATGAGTGAGCGTTAGGCTGAAGTTAGTTTCAAAGTGTCAATGTTAAGAGTGGAACTGACTGTTCATTGACACTAAGACTATATAAAATCTTTGACAATGTCTAAAATCATGTAGCAGGTACTGTTTTTTCCCCACACAGAATCCTCTCACTGGGAATGCGTTTCCATTTTCCCAGCTCCTGTGAGTATTACCTAAATATCCTTCAGGCACCAGCCTGCCAGTGTCACATTACTATGCGACCAATGTGATTTTTCATTAGCTGGATAGATGCTAGATAGATAGACAGTTACATGTGGAACTGGAGATCCTTATTTCCACCAGGTGACTCAGGTGTGGGGTTTTTCAGTATCCCAACACTTTGTCTTTAAACGGGGTAGGTGCTGATCTATGCTAATTAGAATGCATCATTTAAGGCATGTTATATGGTGACACACACATGGCCACTGTCTGCTTGGTCATTAGTTCTTATTCTTAAACATGACAAGGAGAAGTTTGTGACTTGTTTGAACCAAAGCAGAGGACAGTGTCAGATGCCAATACTTGTAATAGTCCAGTCTCTTTCCTCATGTTGCTGCCTCGTTGCCAATCTGAGCTCAGATCCCCAGTAGCAATTGCCTTATGGATGTGACGATGGCTACGGTGTCAGCTCAGATCATCATTAGCTGCTGCTTCTATATCTTTGAACTTCATGATGGCTCAAGGTTTTTGACATGTGTTTCCCTTGGACCTAATACTCTTTTTATCTAGAACTGTTACCAAGAGACAAGTATGTACACCTAAAGAGATGCCAGCACAGCCATGTTCATAGTAGAGAAAGAGAGAGGAAATCTAGTTGCTTATCAATAGGACACTAATGAAATATATTGTGAAAAATCTCACACAATAATACATGGCTCTTAAACAAGATTGTGTGTGTGTGTGTGTGTGTGTGTGTGTGATCTGTCTATACACTGTCTGAAAAAATCTTTTGGCATATAGTTGAAAAAAAACAGCTTGTAAAACAGCATGTATATTTTGATCCCATTTATGTGCAGATTATATACATATATGGTTATCCATATATATCCATATATTATACGGCAAGCTTTGGAAGGGTGTCCATCAAATCCTTGACAGTAGCTGACTTAGTAGTTAGTCTTGGGACTTTTATTTTTTTTCCTTCCTGTATTTTTAAATTTACAAAAAACTGTCACTTTATCTTTGTAAGTCATAAAACAATAGGAAAAATGACTTTAAGGTCAACATACAGTTAGGTTTTCAAAATCAATTTGGAAACTTGGATTTACTCCAAGTGATTTACTCGAAGTTATAAATATGTGCTATTAAGGAAGGATTGGGGGAAGTTTCTTGATGAATCCTACACAAAAATCCTGTGAGGTTGGTCTTACCATCTCAGGGAGAGAACAGTGGTTCTGCCATTGGTCTGGGGCCCACCCCTTCATCACGCCCTTTCCTGCAGGAGGAGGTCTGCCCTGGGAAGGCTGAGTGATGATGCCCAATAGTCTTGCATCTAGTGCCATTTTCCCTGTGTTTCAAATACAGACCCCTCCTTAGTGATGCTCTGGAGATGGCTTTTATTGTTTCACTTTAGATTGGCACAGAGAGATCAAACTGGCTGTTTTATTTCTTTTAAGTTTGGCCTCCTTGCATCTCTGGATATGCTGGAGTGAGCAAACCCTCCACACAGACAGCACAGGACCCTGGATTCCCCCAATGCATGAGCACATTTATCACAGACCCAGTATTGCCACATTCCCGTCACTGCAGTCATGCCCTGGCCTCTGTTAAGCTCTTCCTCCTGCCTCCTGCCCCCTCCTCCTGACCACCATGCTCAAGATCAGTGCAGAGGCAAGGGGCCCAGTCCCTGAAAACACCCTCTGCCGTCTGCCACGCATACACATACCAGAAGCCCAGACAAGAGGTGACTGGATTGCGATTGTGTTTACATACAAATGACCTAATTTTTGAATTCAAGTCTCTTGGAAAATGAAGAGACATAAACAATTCTGCATCACTGCACAAGGGCTCTGGCAAGGTCTGAATTTTGCTCCCTTTCTAGGTTACCATGTACAGCATTCGGACAGAACTCAGTAACTACACGGGGATGGTATAGCCCGAGCTCCTTGCAGCTACTGAGGTTACTCCAACATTTCTAAAAGCCTTTCTAACGTTCTTACTGAAGTGAAATAAAGGATCCACTTAGGACTATTTAAAGTACAGGTGAAAAAAATCACTCCAAGGTGCTTGGTGTTTCAATAAATGGAAAGTTCTGCTGTATTCTGCTGAGTGAGGAGTACAAGCCTGACATACTTGGCTGCATGTAGCAGTCAGCACTCACAGACAAGGAACAAATGGTCAGAACGCCAGGGTCACTTGGAGCTGAGTGTCAGGCTTCTGGTTCTATCCGACAGGTTACAAATTGTTATTCTTGAAATCTCTTCCTGCTTAGCTTCTATACATTTTAAAATACTAAAGTGATGAACTAATTATTTCTCTTGGGAAACTATAAAAACTCTTATGTTCATTATTTCTAATAAGTTGTCTAAAATGGAAAAGAACACATACTGGAGAGGGATTTTTCAGGTAACACTCTCTAATGACTTCAACACCTTTTAAATTGTAACTCAGAGTGTTTCAAGATCAAGGGGAAATCACATTATCAGAATATAGCCAGATGATGTTACATTTGTTTTGCACATCATTTATGCAATTTTCATGTCAAGACCAGAGCCTAATACTCACTGAGCTTTACAATATCATCCGACTAAGAGACCCTGGTACAACTTCACCCTATAGGGCCACTGTGATGGATACAGAAAAATCACCAGGTTGAAAACGAAGGTGAGGCAACCACTTACTGCTAGACTTAGGCAAGCTTCCTCTGCAAATAAGGTCCAAGCACCTGAGTTGAGGAAAACGAAATCAGTAGATTGCCTATGTTTGGGGGTAATGAAATAGAACCATTTCACTTTTCAGAATGACGCACAGAGAGTTTTATCCATTACCCACTAACTCAGAGGCCCAGACTCTCTAAGAGTCAGAATAAGGGCAACGCAAAGGAGCTCCGTACTGAGGAAGTCTTTTGTTCCTGTCCTTAAATCTCTCCTTTATTAACTAGTATTTCTTCATATGTAAAAAAATAATTTGATAGCATGAGTATTCCAGAAAACATATAAACAAAAAGTATGTGACAGTCTTAACTTAATTGTTTTAGGCCGAGAAATAATGGAATGCAGATAATTGTTGAAGTGTGCTGAGTCTAATTTAGAATTAAAACACAGCAATGATGAGAATATGTGCATTAAAATATAGCAATAACTATTCAAAGTAACACATTTCTCAGATTCAGAATTTTTTAAGTGAATATAATTTAATTTTTAAGTGACAAATAACAATTATATGTATTTGTGGAGTACAGTGTGATGTTTCAAAACACACATGCATTGGAGAATAATCAGGTCAGGCTAAGGAGCACATCTATCACCTCAAATATTTATCATTTCTTTACAGTGAAAACATTTAAAATCCCATGTTAGCTGTTTTGAAATATATAATACATTATTATTAACTATAGTGATCATGCTGTGCCACAGAAGAACCCCAGGACTTATTCCTCCCTGTTTAACTGAACTTTGTACTCATTAACCAATATTAATTACGTCCTAACACAGATCTCTCAGCCTTTGAAAATCAATTAAGAGAGCCTGAATATTATAATTAATACATTTGAATAAACATTGCAAGGACTTTTCACATTTTGGGGTCACTTGTAAAACCTCTACAAGAGTTCATTGTATATTAGACCACAGAAGCAAAACTCCAAAAATTTCCAACACTAGGATATTAGTAGACAGATTCCTCTGAACATAATGCAAAAATATTAACATTCAATAACACAAGTTTAAACCATCAGTCAAAATCAACAAAAATCTAACCACTTTAAAAGGAGGAAAAGTTCTTAAAATCTATTGTTCCAAGAGAATATTAAAATTTTTAGTTTTTTTCTAAAAGAAAAACAATGCTTGGCACATGCTGGATGTTAAATAAATAGTCATTTAATTAATGAAAGATGATTTTTAGAAACATAATGAAAATTAAAACCCTGTCTTGTAACATAGTGGCTCAAATTAGAGTCTTGACTATACTTACTGAAACATAAAAGAAATCAAATAAATGAACTATGCATTTAATTACAGAAGTTGGAGAAATGACAAGAAATAAGTTGGGGGAAACAGTAATAAAAGCAAAAAGCAATACATCTGTAGGACAAAGGAAAGAAAAAAATGGCAAAACAGAGAGAAATATGATGGTAAAGTTGGAATTTATATGTCCTAAAAGCAAAATACAGATGGTATTTTTAAATACAGAGAAAAATATGTTATCTACGTTTATGCTTACAAATTGGAGAATTTCAATACAAAGGACAATTTATGTAAATGGGGAAACTGACTCATCAATAATTAGAAAACTACAATATGAAATATCCATTGAAATTAATCAGAAAGTAAGTTATTGACTGGGCTCCATAGCACAGTGGTTAGAGCACTGGCCTTTATCAACCAGGGGCTGTGAGTTTAATCTTCACCTGGCCTCCTGCAGATTCAAAAAAAAAAAAAAAGATGTTATTAAAGAATTATTTCCACAAAACACTATAAAACTTCAAGAAGCAGGCTTAATGAATTGCTTTAGAACACAGGAAAAGTTGAAGACTATCCAGATCACTTTATAAAATAAAAATAAAATCTGACATAAATAGCATAGAAATTATAAACCAAAAAAATTGCAAATAGAATTCAACTGTATTTAGTAAAAGAAAAATCCACCTCCATCAACAGCATTAATGCCAAGAATGGGTAGAAGTTAAATATTAGACCATTGCTTCCAATAATACAGCACCCCAAAATGTCCAATCAGAAGAAAACACAGTTATAATCTCAGCAGATGTTTTCTAAAATATCTAATAAAATTAAATACTCACTACAGATTAAAAACAACAAAATAAACCTTTAGCAACTATGATTGCCTAATGTGACAGAATACTAGAAACAAGGAATACAAAGGGATGAGATACAGGTGCGTGATCTCCATCATTATTTAACATTTTTCTGAATTCTGGCCATTGAGGCATGTGGCAAGACAGGAAAAAGAAAAGAGAGCACTTCTAATAATATCCCTAAAAATCTAAGATATTTTTCCACAAAATTCTTAAATTTTTATGAATACAGCTGAGTTTAAGAAAAAACTGTCAAAAAGACCATTTATTTCATATCCTGTTTTTTTCAACAGTAACTGGGTGGACATTACATTAGGAGGGTTATTGATTCTTACTGGTTAAAATATAACCATGCCATAGCGGTAATAATTTTAACAAGAAACATGAATTACCAAATACACAAAATTATAAAATCTTTTAAAGAGATACAGTATTCATTTGTGAAAGCTTAAATATTCTAAAATTATTGATTCTAAAATTACTTTATGTATTTAATGCAAGCTCAAATTCCACTATTTTTACTTGATGCATGTAACTCTCTAATTCATGTGGAAGAATAAATAAATGAGAATGATGCCTATGCAAATATCAAAATAAAGAAATTGTGTTTGCAAATACTAAAACCTATGAGGCACAGGCATAATCATGTGAATGTTGGAAAGGAAAGAGTCAATAATGAATAACACAGAAGTTAGAACTCACTAATAAACTCTAAAAAGAAATAAAAATTCAGTGTGTACTAAAAGGCTGACCAAAATGGAATGAGAAGATAATTAATGGATTAGATAACGAACGGTATTGAGAACAATTAAAACAAAATAAAAATTAAGGTAGTGCTCCCTTGATGCCTCATATCAAAATAAAGACCTAGAGAATTCATAGTTAAAATTTAACCATTGATTTTCTGTTCCCCAATCTTATTATTGCTAATAACTTTGAGATGGTTTTCATACCGTACAACCCACCCATCTAAGTCATATATAATTCAGTAGTTTTTAGTATACTCACTGAGTTGTGTAACCAGTCCCACCGCCAATTTTAGACGGTTTTCATCACCCCAAAAGAAACTCTACCCACTAGCAGTCACTCCCTTTCCCCCAGCTCCTCACAGACCCTAATCAACCACTACTCTAATTTCTGTCTCTATGAATTTGCCTATTCTACATGTTTCATAGAAACGGAATAATAATATAAAACAAAGAATTTTGCTATTAAAATATAAATTTTAAAGAAACCATAAGAGAACACTTGAAGGATTGCAGAATGAGCAAGAGATTTCTAAAGTGAAAGTGAAGTCACACATTTCACTAAAAAAATCAAAGCTTCTGTGCCTAGCCTTATTGCGTAAAAATTATTATAAGAACCGTATTTATAACACAGATAGAAAATAATGCAAAAGCCATGAACAAGTCCTATAATATTTTGGTAAAGATTTTTTAAAATCTTGTAAATGCCTTAAATTTTAAAGGATTTTATTAAAAGTGCTCTCTTTTCTTTTTCCCATCTTGCTACATGCCTCAATGGCCAGAATTCAGACAGATGTCAAATAATAATAGAGATAGCACACACCCTTATTCCTAATAAGGAATAATGAAATAAATAAAACAATGCTAACAATACACTGTAGTAGAAGACATGTGGATGTGGTTTCTCTCTTGGGAAACATCTTATTATACTCACTATACCCTTCCTTTTGTGATGATGTGAGTTGAAGAAAGATGAACGAGGCATGGTGACGTAAGTGGCAAAGTCAAGAATAAATGATTTGTTCATGGTGAATTGTGTGCCTTTCCAAGTAGCATGATGAAATCCCCAACCATCCCACTTTGTCCCACCGCGCTGTGAATGCTCTTTTTGCCCAGTCTAATGCACGTAGCAGCCAACATGGTTGTCAGATCCACTCTTGGGACATTGTAGCATTTGCAATCAAATCACCCTCATTTTCCTTAATAATAGTCCCAAAGTATCCTATAAGAATAGTGATGTACACTTGGGCTTCTTCCATGACTTAGCAATTATGAATTGGGCTGCAATAAATAATCTGGTACAGATGTCTTTGTTTAATGTGATTTTTGGTCCTCTGGGTTATTTTTAAAAGTTTGCTCTGGCTGCTGTGTAGAGCACACAA
>CAUYON010009006.1:0-12319 GCA_963573935.1 Arctocebus calabarensis
GGCGCCTGTGGTCCCAGCGACTTGGGAGGCAGAGGCAAGAGACTCGCTTGAGCCCAGGAATTGGAGGTTGCTGTGAGCTGTGATGCCATAGCACTCTATCCAGGGTGATAGCTTGAGGCTCTGTCTCAAAAAAAAAAAAAAAAAGAAAAGAAAAAAGAAAAATGGGGAGGAGAAAACACAAAAAATGCAACCCTCCAATGGATTATTAGAAGGCATGTTTCCCATTGCTGGGCTGTTTGCTAACAAAGGCTGTCTCTCCTAACTGGACAGGTAATCTTGACAAGGTGAGGGGGAAGGACAAAGGGGTAAAGAATTCTGTTGTCTCTGTTTTTGATGATGATGGTGTCTCTGGGAAGGCAAAAAAAGATAAAGAATAAGAGCATGTGTTTTTAAGGTCAGACATAGTGGCTCATGTCTGTAATCCTGGCACTCTGGGAGGCTAAGGCTGAGAACTCCTGGGAGTTCAAGACCAGCCAGAGCAAGAGTGAGACCCAGTCTCTAGTAAAATTAGAAAAACTGTTTACAGGTGTTGTGGCGGGTGCCTGTAGTCCCAGATCCTCCAGAAGGATCCATTCAACCCAAGAGTTTAAGGTTGCTGTGAGCTATGATGCCACAACACTTTACCCTGGGTGACAGAGTAAGACTCTGTCTTAAAAAAAGAGCATGGGTTTTAACATCAGTTTAGGTTTCCAACACTGCTAGTGGTGTGTCTTCAAACTTTAGTCTCCCCCCAGGTAGTGGGTGGAACAATACCTGCTGCGGCTAAAGGTAGAGGACCTGGAGGGGCAGCTCAGGAGCAGCGCCCAAATGCCACAACTCACAACTTTGGGCCCCACGCCCGTAGCCTCTGCCACCCACCAACCTGAGTCCATCACTCCAGTTTACAGAGCCCACTTCAAGATTATGCCGCTCACCTACTTTTAGACAGATTTATTCTTCATCTTTATGAAAGATACGTTTTTACCTTGTTTTTAAAATAGCTATAACTTCATATAGTTCTGCCTATTTCAGTATCCAGTTCTAGCTTGCACTGTTTTGTTTTTGAGTTCTTACCTTACATTTTTCCCTTTTCAAAAAAAAATTTTTTTTTCAATTAAAAAAAATTATTTTTGACATCAGGGCTACAGGCCTGACACAGAGGGGGCGATCAGAGGGCCTCAATACACCCTCCAATGGGTAGTATCTTGACTGTTTTTTAAAACACTTTCTACTTTATCTTTATTAAAAATTCAACTCAAATTAGTTTTGTTTTTAATTTCTTTTTTAAAATGTATCTTTTGTGCTTTTTATTCCTCTTAAATGTTATATTTAAGAGGTTTTTGTATCTCTTAAAATTAAGAGATTATATATATGTGTTTTGTTTTTAAAGCTAGTGTAGAATATAAATGCCATGAAGATGATATTAACCAGTTTGATGAAAACATTTCAAATTGTATATAAAACCAGCACATTGTACTCCATGATTGCATTAATGTACACAACTATGATCTAATTGAAAAAAAAAAAAGCTAGATTTTATCTATTACATAAATTAGATTATCTATTTTTTAAAGCTAAATTTATCTACTTAGTTAAACTTGGGCTCTAGCCTTCTAGTTATTGGCTTGAAATGACAGCATAAAAAATCTTGAATGGGTTAATCATATGGTACGTGAAAGCAAATATGAAAGGGTAGGTTGAATCTTATCAAATTCAGATCTTATTTAAAATTATTTTTGCCTCCTTGGCTATAAAATTGGATTGGAGATCGGATTTAGGATTGAGATCACAGAACCGTAGACCCTAACTCTAGACTTTAAGGAGGCTTAATTTTCACAATTTTATGATCTGAAGACAGTTCTCTCAATCTTCCTGACCTAGGCCCTTCCTTCTCTGACTGTGTACAAATCAGTCAAAAACAATATTAAGACAGTTTGCAACTTTAAGCACCCAGCCTTCCTTGGCCTGTAACTCTGCACAGTCAGAACTATGCTACATTAGACACAGCAGTGATTTTCAACCTGTGTACCGAGGCACACTGGTGTGCTGTGACAGGATCTTAAAAGTATACCAAGAAAACTTTTAAAGATTGTTTATTAAATTACTTTCAAAAGAAGTTCAAAGCACAGTCAAGTATATTCTTTTTAATCAACAACAACAAAAAAAGAAAATATTTCAGATTGTATATGAAACCAGCACATTGTACCCCATGATTGCATTAATGTACACAGCTATGATTTAATAAAAAAAAAAAGAAAAAGAAAAAGAAAACATGGCTTTCATTATCTGTATGAAGTGTTCATTTACATGAAGTCAGGTTAAGCAGGACTTACTTTTGTTTAACAAATATTCTGAGAAATAATAACAGCAATAATAGTAGTTAAGACATATTGAGTACCAGGAGCTAGACACTGATCTGCTTTTACATATTTAGACGTCATACTGACTCTATGAGATAGATATTATGAATATCTCTGTATACGGATGAGAAAACTGAGGGATCTGTTGTTGTTTTTTTTAATCTGACTCTTCATCATTTGAAATCACTTTTGAACGATTTAGATATACACCTGCTGCTAAAGAGAAACAAAAATAAGTTATGTTCTTCTACACTGTCAAAACTCTAGGAATGGCCCCAACAATAAAAGGTCTTCCCATCTTTCATCAAGGAAAATGGCCCAACATCAACTACCACAAAGCTCAAATCATCTTTTTTTGTGGAGACAAGAGTCTCACTTTGTCGTCCTTGGTAGAGTGCCGTGGCGTCATAGCTGACAACAACCTCAAACTCTTGGGCTCATGTGATTCTCTTGCCTCAGTCTCCCAAGTAGCTGGGACTACAGGCGCCCACCACAGTGCCTGGCTGTTTTTTTTTCTAGCTCAGGCTGATCCCAAACTCGTAGCTCAGGAAATCTGCCTGCTTCAGCCTCCAAAAGTGCTGGGATTAGGCATGAGCCATCACACTCAGCCTTCAAATCGCCATTTTTGATACAACTCTGTCAAAATGTAATTGACTGAATTAAACTACACTGCAGGGCAATTCAGTTAATTATTTAGGGGCAGAATTTGCAAATAATTTATTCTTAGAGTCTGATAGTTTAAATGTCAACTTTTCATCCACATACCATAGAAATTTTTCCCTGGTTATAAAGAGAAATTGGTTAACTATTACTTAGAAATACTTCATTATTGACTCCGGCGCCAGTGGCTCAATGGGCTAAGGTGCCAGCCACATGCACCTGAGATGGTGGGTTCGAACCCAGCCTAGGCCCGCCAAACAACGACAGCTGCAACCAAAAAATGGCCAGGTGTTGTGGCAGGCGCCTATAGTCTCAGCTACTTGGGAGGCGGAGGCAAGAGACTCGCTTGAGCCCAGGAATTGGAGGTTGCTGTGAGCTGTGATGCCATAGCACTCTATCCAGGATGACGGCTGGAGGCTCTGTCTCAAAAAAAAGAAGTACTTCATTATTATATCCCGTGTATCCCAGAGTGGAATTTTGAAAGCGTGCTTGTTACATGTCCAGGTGTTGAACTTAGAATAATTTTCCATGGAAACCCCTGACCATGCCCACAGGCACAACCTCCGGTCACTTTGCAGAGGTATAAATGACTCCCTTATTCAAGCATAAATCCTGGGTCATCTTCTTAATTTTTATAAAGAATCGTCAATCCTATTTTTCTCTTTGGGTGATTTTGAAATACATAGGTGTGTGCTTAATCTTATAATACAGAATAATTGCACTCCAAATCCTCACCACAGAAAGTTCATTTGAACTATTTAATCAAAATTGGGCAAGCAAAAAATAATGCTCTAAGAGGATTGTCTAAGGGTAAACTGCCCACCCTGGAACGGAGCCAGATAATCAGACACATGTGAAAGCACCCACTGAACCAATGGTACTGTGTCATTCTGCCTCTAAATGCACTAAGAACCCTAGACATTGGTGACTGTTCTGTTTAAGGACAATAGAAGGCCTTCCCCTCAGACCTGTGCACAAGGGAGAACTTTGCTTTTCTTTAGCCCTGGCTCTGCTCTTATCTTATCTGAGAGTTTTCTAACTTTTTTATTTGGCTTCAAAAAGCCAAGACCTGAATTCACTGCCCAACTGCAATTACATTGTGAGCTATTGAGCTGTTACAATATGAATTCCTAAGGCACTAAATCTCTCATCTAGTTCTAGTCCTATTAGCTTTTACCTAGATTGCCTCTAAAATTTTCTTCATGAAAGTGCTTATCTTGTTTTATTGTAATTATTTGTATAAGCTGGAAGATGGTGAAGTATTTGGATATGCATATTATACACAAACATGAATATTCATAAACAGATTTGCATGAAAAGCTTTAAGTGTTTATTTACATCAATATTATTCTGCCATTAGATGGCAAACTCCTTGGAGGCTGAGGGCCAGACAGCCCTCTGTCCCAATCTCCAGGACCAGCGTGGCTGACCTGTGTCTAGGGGGCCTTGTCCTCTAAAAAATAAACATCTTACTCTGCCAGTATCTCCCTGTTTGGCAAAATGCTAATCCTAAAAGAGATGCTCAGGAATAAGAAATAGCCTAAGGGGGAAATTGTTCCTTCAGCTTGGCACAATCCTGCGGTCATTTTGCAGACTGGAATGGTGGGCCAACCTGCCTGTTCTCAGTGAAATGCTGTTTTCCTCACTCTTCTGCCCAAGTTCATGGACCAAATTCAGCTAAACTAAATGCATTGCAAAAGAGTTCTGAGTAAGACAAGCAGGAACACATTATCACTCTCCCCTTTGCATATAAGCCTCCGAAAACTTCTACCGGAATCCAGGTCTTAGGGTTTTTTTTAATTTTTAAAAATTGTGATAAAATATATATAACATAAAATTGACCACCTTAACCATTTTAAATGTACAGTATAGTGGCACTAAGTACATTCACATTCTTGTGCAACAATCACTACCATCCATTTCTAGGACTCTTTTCGTCTTGCAAAAAAAGCGCCTATTAAACACTAACTCATTCTCCCCACCACCCTGCCCCTGGCAGCCCCCATTCCACTTTCTAGTTCTGTGAACTTGACTCCTCTAGGTACCTCTAGGCATACAAGAAGAATCACACGGTATTTGTCTTTTGTGACTGGCTTATTTCACTTACCGTAACGTCCCTGAGTTTCATCATGACAGTAGCGTGGAAGGATTTTCTTCCTTAAGGCTGAATAATATTCAATTCTATGTCTATGCCACCTTTTGTTTATCTAGTCATCTGCTGACGGACACTTGGGTTACTTCTACCTTTTGGCTACTGTGAATAATAGCCAAATGAAAACTGGTGCACAAAAATCTCTTCATGTCCCTGCTTTCGATTCCTTTGGGGATATACCCAGAAGGAGAATGGCTGGCTCATATGATAATTCTATTTTTAATTTTTTGAGAATTTGCCATACCATCTTCCACAGCAGCTGCACTGTGTTACATTCCTAACGGCAGTGCACAAGGGTTCCAATTTCTCCACATCCTCATAGACACTTGTTGTTTTCTGCTTTATAGAAAAGAAATATGCCTTTTAACCATCCTAATGGGTGTGAAGAGGTATCTGATATATATATATATATCTATATATATATTTTTTTCTTTTTGGGGGGG
The DNA here is from genome assembly GCA_963573935.1 of Arctocebus calabarensis. Classification (NCBI taxonomy): domain Eukaryota; kingdom Metazoa; phylum Chordata; class Mammalia; order Primates; family Lorisidae; genus Arctocebus; species Arctocebus calabarensis. The sequence goes on from CAUYON010009006.1 coordinate 5,595, forward strand.
GCCAGAGCTGGGCTTGAACCCGCTGTCCCCAGTATATAGAGCCAGTGCCCTACTCCTTGAACTACAGGCGCCGTCCCCTGATATTGTGTTGATTTGCATTTTCCTAGTGAGTTACGATATTGAACATCTTTTCACAGGCCTTTACCTGAGGGCCGACAATTAAGTTGGTGAACTCATCCCAGAAAAAGTGCTCCATACCTCATTGCAGAATATCACGATGGTCACCTTCAAAGTACTCCCCTTGGCCATCTGGTGACTATAGTGATATCAGCAATAAGGTATGTAGCACTTTCTCTAGGATGAGTTCACAAGACCCTTGTATAATGACAATAGCTCTGATCGCCATTCCAGAAAAAGAGTTCCAAAATTGTTTTGCAAGTTTTTTTTTTTTTTTGGTCTGGGGCTCGGTTTGAACCCACCACCTCCAGCATATGGGGCCGACGCCCTACCCACTGAGCCAGAGGCATCGCCCCCAAAATTGTTTTGAAGGGAGAACTAGGCACTGGTCTCAGTCCATAACGTCCGAAGGGGAGTACCTGGAAGGTGACCATAGTGACTTTCAGCAACAAGATATGTAGCACTTTTTCTATGATGAGTTTGCAAACTTAATTGTCTGACCTTCTATGTCATCTGCAGAGAAATGTCTGTTTGCCCAAAAAGTCCTTGGCCCATTTTTCTTTTTCTTTCTTTTTTTTTTTTTGAGACAGAGTCTCAAACTGTCTCCCTGGGTAGAATGCTGTGGCGTCACAGCTCACAGCAACCTCAATTCTTGGGCTTAAGTGATTCTCTTGCCTCAGCCTCCCAAGTAGCTGGGACTACAGGCACCCACTACAATACCTGGCTATTCTGAGGTTGCAGTTATAATTATTGTTTGGCCCAGGCTGGATTCGAACCCGCTAGCTCTGGCACATGTGGCTGGCGCCAGAGCCACTGAGCTACAGGCAGCAAGCCGACCTTTGCCCATTTTTCAATCAGGTTGTTTGAATTTTTGTTGTTGAGGGGGTTTTTGCCAATGTTTTCTCACATTCTATGTGTTGAATTTTTACTTTGTTGATACTGTCCTTTTATGCACCAAAGTTTTTCATTTAGATGAAGTCTAATTGGCCTATTTTTCTTTTGTTGCCTGTGCTTTTGGTGTAATAGCCAAAGAATTATTACCAAATCCAATGTCATAAAGCTTGTTCCCGAAGGAGTTCAATTTTAATAAGCCATTCTGTAAGAGTTACAGGAAACATTTTTATTTATTGACTTATTTAGACAGAGTCTCATTCTGTCTCCCTGGGTCATGCGTCATCATAGCTCACAGCAAAACTCAAACTCTTAAACTCAAGCAATCCTCTTGCCTCAGCCTCCCAAGTAAGTAATAAGTATTTATTGACTTATTTAGACAGAGTCTCATTCTGTCTCCCTGGGTCATGCGTCATCATAGCTCACAGTAAAACTCAAACTCTTGAACTCAAGCAATCCTCTTGCCTCAGCCTCCCAAGTAACTGGGACCACAGGCACCTGCCATGATACCTAGCAAGTTTTTCTATTTTTAGTAGAGATTGAGTCTCACTCTCGCTCACCTGGTCTTCAACTCATGCGTTCAAACAAGCTACCCGCTTCAGCCTCCCAGAGTGCGAGGATTACAGGTGTGAGCCACTGCTCCCTGGCTGGGAAACATTTTTTGATGGAGTAAGATAACGAAAATCTGGAAAAGGTTTACCGTATTGCCAATAACCCATATTTTTAAAAATAATCCGTGCAGTTGGACTCTGATCATCTGTGATAAGAAAACAACACAGGAAAGCTGCCTCTAATCAGCAGTAACAGGGAACTTCGGGGCAGACTGTCCCTTCCACACCAACACCTGCGTTTTCTGTTCCATTGTGGATCCAAGTTCCTTTCTGATATTGGAGTCCAGCACAGGGTTAACTGAGTAACGCTTTTTGACTGAGTAACTTGCTCCACGTGGGTTTAATAATCCGGGTGCGTTCTCACCAGTGAGCCCCACCCCATCGCCACCTCCAACACCTTGAGACAACGTAGCTCATGGAAGAGAGAAACCATGGCGAGCAGTTAGGAAGAACCCAGATCAAATACCTCTGCAGGGAAACTAACTCCAGTCCTGCCACAGTGCCTTAACCCAGATTCACAGAGAACTGCCTCTGCTCAGCAGGAAAACTGCATTGGGGGGCGGGGGGGGGGGGTGAGCCGATTCACCAGCACCAGGATGGCCTCTCATCACCAAGCTCACTCCTGGATGAATTTGCACCTCTGATGTAAACACTTGCTGGCACAGGCTGCAAGGCAATCCTGCTTAGCTGGGAAGACTTCAGACCAGGACATTAAAACAAGAGTAACAATGACCCAGCAAAGTCAGACTGTCCCTCCAATGACTGACACTCCTGCCATCAGAACCAGCAGAACTGTGACTGCATTCAGCATAGGAAAGCTGGGTCAGAAGAGTAGAAGGGACTATGGTACCTAAATCCAACTTCACATGTCATCAAGATCGGCAACAGAAAGTGCCCAGCACATGCTTAGCATGAATTTTCATGGTGGCTGTTCCCATGGTCCGCTATGTGTCCAACACTGCACCCCCGATCCCTGTCAGTACCGCAAGATCAGGAACCAGGTCTTAATTTGTTTATAAGCTCACAACGCACAGTAGGTCCCTAATAAATATTTGCTGAACGGATAGCTACAAGAATAATCTCTTTTCCCTTAACTCTGTATAATATCCAGTTGTTGAGTCTGAGGTAGAAAAATTAGCAGAGAGCTTTCCCCACAACACCTTTGCAGAGTTAACTTAGGTTTCCCCTAGGAGCTGCACAACAGGAAAATAGAACTTCAAGGCCTTGTCAGATCAAAAGAGGCCTTTAGGGAATGAGCTACCCAGAAAGTGTTTTGCATAACAATACACCCACGGATTATAACTGAGCACTTTCCCCTCGATTCCTTATGGATTCATTAAACTGACAGCTTGGCACTGCGTGTTGATGCCTGTTTTCCATCCAACACAAACTGCACAAGTGCCTGGTGTATTCATACCCCCTATGAATTTCTAAGCAACTATGTGAAAACAAAGAGCTCAGAAAACAAAAGGAAGATGCTGGGTTGAGTTATTTTACTAAAAAACAATAATAAGTATCTCCTTTCCGCCCTCCTCCCACTCTAATTGGGTATATTTGGTTTGGGGTTGTTTTTCTTTGTTCAAAGAGTTTAAATTGCAACAGCTTCTTTTTGCTTATTAAAAAAGGCTGTGCTGTAAGCTGGATGCAGTGACACGTGCCTGTAGTTCCAGCTACTCAGGAGGCAAGGCCAGAAGATAACTTGAGTGCAAGAGTTCGAAGCCAGCTTGGATAACAGTAAAAAGACCTCTTCTCTTAAGAAAATAAGAAAAACTAGCCAGGCACGGTGACACACACCTGTAGCCCCAGCTACTTGGGAGGTCTAAGGCAAGGGATTGCTTGAGCCCAGGAGTTCAAAACTGCAGTGAGCTATGATCCTGCCACTGTACTCCAGTTTGGGCAACAAAGCGAGACCTTGTCGCTTAAAAAAAAAAAAAAAAAAAAGGTAGCTTTGGGTCAATAACACTCAAAGCACTGGTCCTTGAGAAAATAAGCAGCTGCCAAGAGAATATAAACCAATGCATTGCTACCCGCTTCAAAAGTCTTCCTATTAAAAAAAAAAAATATATATATATATATATATATATATATATATGGCAGCTCAACTAACAGTGCTGTTGGAGTGAATCTTCTCATGGACAGGTGACAAAGAGTCCGACAACTGGCACATCTGTGGATCACAGGTTGGGAAGCATTATTCTAGGTTACTGAACTCCTCACTGGCCTGAGAACATACTAGATTGACATTTACAATGGATATTTGAGGGGCTTTGGCTACCTTGCCTCCGCATCTCTATTTTTTTGATAAAGCACCCCAATACGGAGGATCCCTCACACCCTCCTCTCAGTCTATGGGATCTGTGCAGGGACCCTGGATGCCTAGGTATCCGAATCTCTCCAGCCACAGTGAATGGTTCAGGGAAGCCATGATACAGGGCAAGCCAGTCTACATAATCACATCCTCCTGGCTAGTTCTCAGAACAGGAATGCAGTGGCCCTGACTGATCCAAAAAGAATGAAGCTTGGGATTCATGCAAGACCTTCCGGGAGACAGTCTCTTTCTATTAAAGGTACAAGGATGAGAGCCTGGAGTGAACAACACCCATGAAAGGGGGGCCTGGCTGTGAAATAGGGCAAAGATAAGAGAGCAGAACCAAAAGACGAAAGAAACTGGATTCTGCATATGTCACTGGAACCTCGGGATCAAGCCATGCTGGAGTATGCCTCTACCCTACGACTTTCCCATTACACGAACTGGTAAATTTTCCATTTGCTCTGAGCAATTTTCATGCTAACACTTGCAAATGAAAGAGTCTAAGGTTCCACGTTGACAACTGTACTTTTGGGCTCATTCTAAGATCCGTATGTGTTGGTCTTAAAGAAATAAATCTTGAAAAGCAAAAGATGAGGAGTCAGAAGCACTGCCACTATCGGGAACTAGAGGCGGGTTATAAGACTTTCAAACCTTTATCTCTTCCCCTGTCAAATGATTAGCATCAGCCTCATCCCAGGTGACTGCGAGAATCACATACAAAGATACAGAGAAAAATCACTCTGGAAACCTATGAAGAAACACTGTACAAATAAAAGGTATTGTTATGAGCACATCTTACTCCTTCAAAACTCCAAATTCTGGCCTATCCAGAACCTGGAATAGATTTTAAAAACCTCTGTGCAATACACTGTTTTTACTAAATCCTGTACTGTATGGTGTAGGAGAAGAATTACCCTCCACAGGCCAAAAGGTCTAACGTGAGACAGGAAGAGCCTGACAGAACCCAGAAGCCACAGAAAGCCAGTGCCAGGCCCGTGTTCTGGGCAGAGCACCAATTCGCACTGTGGTTTGGTCCTCAGGCCCACCCAGGAAGCTCCCCCACCCCCTCCGCTGTATTATCATCTCATCTACTCAAGCTTATGAATCATGAAAGAAAAAAATCATCATTTAATTTCAAAATTCCATTCCCAACCAGTATTTTGCAACTTTGGGGTTGTTTAACAATAACATTATTATCCAGTTAGGCAGATTTTATTTGTTTGTTTTTACTGTTTTTGTATCTGAGATCTAACATAACAACAAATTTAAAATATAAAAAGACTAAATTGTTTCATAAATTCTGCATTTTCCCAAACATCAAAGAACATACATTTCCTGATAAAACAGTTAGCAGTCAGGGTACAAGACAGGAGGAGGAATTAACTCTATTCTCGATTTTTAAGCTGTCTTTGTTAATGGTGGTTTTCATGGATTCTCTTTGATGACAAAATAACTAAGTTTTTGGACTTCAAAATAATGTATCTGGAAGCAGCTTGGCTCTTCAAAGGTCCTGCATTTGAGGAGCTCAATCCTGCAGGGCAGAGGCAGGAGGGCAGAATGGAGCGCTTGCTTCACTAGAGTCCTAGTGTCCCATGTACAAAACGTCAACTCAGTGCCAGGAATTTACATCCACAACCAAACACACCAATCATGGGTCACACTACCAATGGGTAGGGTTCAGTTCCTCAGAAGCAAGAAGCAAGTTGAGCCCTATTTCTCTGCTCTCCTGAAGGGCCTCCATTCAGGCAGAATGGGGGGACGGATCTCCATGAGGAAGGGTCTGAAAATACTGTTACTCTCAGTCAGACATAGTGGCTCACGCCTGAATCCTAGCACTTTGGAAGGTTGAGGCAGGAAGATCATTTGAGGTCAGGCTAACCTGAGCAAGAGCAAGACCAATCTCTATTAAAAATAGAAAAATTAGTGGGGTGTGGTGGCACAGCCCATAGTCCCTGATACTCAGGAGGCGGAGGTGGGAGGATCACTTAAGCCTAGGAGTTTGAGGTTGCAGTGGGCTATGATGACACCACTGCACTCTACCCCAGGTGACAGACTAAGACTCTGTCTCCAAAACAACCCCAAACAAAAACAAAAACAAAAACAACTGCTACATTCCCTTCTGCTTCTCTGCTTGTGTATCAGCCCTTCCCTGTTTTCTAGTTATCTTCAATTTCTAGTTATCTTCAAATTCTGCACAAAGGCCTAAGGCCCAAGATTTGTTCTGTAATCTGACTGTATCATCATTAAAGCTGATGCCCCTAATTTTACCTCATATTGATCTGAGGTGCAATAAGCTAAAAGGTAAAAAAGGAATATGAAAGAGGTTGTTCCCCACACACCTTGAACACTTACCAGTCTGGACAAGGCTCTGGATCCAGCATAGATTATACCCACAAACAGCACCGAAGCAGGAAGCCATGTCAAAACATTAGCTCTGGAAAGACAGAAAAAAGCCGTAACACTTTTGTTACTTTATGTTAAAAAATCTAGCTGGAAGGGTTGACCCTTCAGATGCACCAACCACAGGAAACATCCCTGAAGGATTCCTTAAGCGACCTGGTCCTTCCCCACCGAGAGCGACAGAGGCAGACAACCCTTCCTACCCACACCCCGGTCACTTGCTATCTACTGTTACTAATCCCAGAATTAGGCCAGGCGTGGTGGCTCACGTCTGTAATCCCAGCGCTGTGGGAGGCCGAGGCGGGTGGATTTCCAGTGCTCACAGTTCGAGACCAGCATAATGACTGAGCCACAGAAAAGACCCTGTCTCAACCACCAGGACAGAACACACCGCC
>CAUYON010009009.1:0-11093 GCA_963573935.1 Arctocebus calabarensis
GTGTGGCTTGATGACATTTCTGGAAAACATAAATCTGATTAGTGTAATTAGTAATAGGCAAAGGTAGAACAGTGTCAGGTCAGAAGCACTTATTCAATGATGCTAAAAGAAAACCATATTAGGGTTTTTCTTGCTGTTTCCCAAACAACAACTTCAAACTTTCTTTTGGCTCACAAGTGTAGGTGGTCTGTGGTTGGCTGTCTTCATTGCCTGCCACCGTAGAAGATGGAAGGTTCCAGGATTTCACTCGTGAATGACGTATACAGGAATCGACTCCTATAACTTTAACAGTAGAAGAAGACAAGATAACAGGAAAGGCGTCTTCCCAATTTGGGGTCAGGGAAGGTGAAATTAGGGGGAAGAGTTTTTTTTTTTTTTTTTTTGTGGAGACAGAGTCTCACACTATCGCACTCGGTGGAGTGCTGTGGAGTCACAGCTCACAGCAACCTCCAGCTCTTGGGCTCAAGTGATTCTCTTGCCTCAGCCTCCCAAATAGCTGGGACTACAGGCGCCTGCCACAACGCCCGGCTATTTTTTGATGCAGTTCGGCCGGGGGCTGGATTTGAACCCGCAGCCCTCGGTATATGGGGTCAGCGCCCTACTCGCTGAGCCACAGGCGCCGCCCTTAGGGGGAAGAGTTGATCATGACTAGATCTCCAGAAGGGGAAAGTTCCTGTTTTAGTTAGTATGTCCCTCCCCTGTTATGGTTTCTTATAGTCAAAAAATAATCATCTCAAAACAGTTAGGTAATCCTCCTTATTTTGCTGAATACACATATAGTTTACTTTGGGCACATGTATCCCATTGCAATGCCCATTCCCAAATATTTTCTTTAAGATTCTCCCTCTCTATTACTTACGATGACACTCAGAAGATAAATTTCTAGTTACTACACTAGTTAACAGTTCTCCATGAGAAAGATAACACATTTATTATGGCAGTTCATTCAAAAAAATAAAATTGCTTTATAATTAAGATGTGTCGTAAGTTAAATCAGTAGTCTTTTAAAATTGGTTCATATGAAGATGCAGAAAAACTGAAATTATGTAACCTATAAAAATTGATACACAGAAATTTTCTAAACAAAGTTTAATGACATATTTTTTTCTGATTTTTTTCATTTTTTGAGACAAAGTGTCACTTTGTTGCCCAAATAGAGGGCAGCAGTGTCATGATAGGTCACTGCAGACTGAACTCCTGGCCTCAAGTGACCATCCTATCTTAGCTTCTAGAGTAGCTGGACTACCAGTACATATCTGGCTTTATATTTTTTTGTAGAGAAAGGGTCTCACTTTGTTACTCAGGCCAGGCCTCAAACTCCTGGTGACAAGTGAACTTCCCTCTCCTCCCTGGCCTCCCAAAATGATAGGATGAGATGTGTACCACTGTGGCTGGCCTTTATTTCCTGTTATTAAAGATGAGTACTTTATGTTTCCATCCTACTTTTTCCACATATCTGGTATACCCTCGTGGCTGCTCAAGAAGATTATCCCAGCATTTTTCTCTTCTTTTCTAAAAAAATAATTTTATTATTTAGCTCTTTTGTTATATCATTCCCATCAACATAAAAAAGTGTTATTGGGGCGGCTCCTGTGGCTCACTGAGTAGGGCGCCGGCCCCATGTGCCGAAGGTGCGGGTTCAAACCCAGCCTCGGCCGAACTGCAAAAATAGAAAAATAGCCGGGCATTGTGGCGGCACCTGTAGTCCCAGCTACTGGGGAGGCTGAGACAAGAGAATCGCTTACGCCCCAGAGTTGGAGGTTGCCGTGAGCTGTGTGACCACAGCACTCTACAGAGGGTGATAAAGTGAGACTCTGCTTCTACAAAAAAAAAAAAAAGTGTTATTGATCTCATCTGAGAAACAAAACCGCACACGTTCTCAATTTCTTTTTCCTTTCCTCCAATTTCTCTGCCCTTCTTTACCATAAAACTTCTAGAAAGAGTTATATCTAAAATTTCCTAAATTCTCTGAAATTCAGATTTTTGCCTCTACCACTTTGCCTTTTAATTGTTTGGCTAAAAGAAAAGAAATATTGCTACCAAGAATCATGGAAATTTGTAGCAGAATTTTTTTTTTTTTTTTTTGAGACAGAGCCTCAAGCTATCACCCTGGATAGAGTGCCGTTGCATCACAGCTCACAGCAACCTCCAATTCCTGGGCTCAAGCGAGTCTCTTGCCTCCGCCTCCCAAGTAGCTGGGACTACAGGCGCCCGCCACAACGCCTGGCCATTTTTTGGTTGCTGCCGTCATTGTTGCTTGGCGGCCCGGGGCTGGATTCGAACCCGCCAGCTCAGGTGTACATGGCTGGCGCCTTAGCCCGTTGAGCCACAGGCGCCGAGCCTGTAGCAGAATTTTAATTAAAACCTTTGTATAAGTAATGAATAGAAATAGGTTACTATTGTGACTTAAACTATCACTGATGAGCTTATTCAATTTGATTTGCTATATTTTTTGAGGTATATTTTTCAGCTCAGATAGCATTTAAAACGAAGTATTAAACTAAACCTAAGGCTTTTCTTTTTTTATTTTTTTTGAGACAGAGCCTCAAGCTGTCACCCTGGAGTGTCATCACAGCTCACAGCAACCTCCAAATCCTGGGCTTAAACGAGTTTTTTGCCCCCGCCTCCCAACTAGCTGGGACTATAGGCGCCGGCCACAACTCCTGGCCATTTTTTTTTTTTTTTTGGTTGCAGCCATCACTGTTGTTTGGTGGTCCCAGGCTGGATTCGAACCCGCCAGCTCAGGTGTATGTGGCTGGCGCCTTAGCCCACTGAGCCACAGGCGCCAAGCCTAAACCTAAGACTTCTATTTTTTTTTTTTTTGTTTTTGACACAGAGTCTTACTCATGCCCTGTCTGGGTGGAGTGTTGTGGTATTACATAGCTCACAGCAACCTCAAACTCCGGTTCAAGCAACCCTCTTGCCTCAACCTCCTGAGTAGCTGGGACTGCCGGTGCCACCGCATACCAGGATAGTTTTTCTATTTTTTGGAGAGACAAGGGTCTCACTTTTGCTCAGGCTGGTCTTGAACTCTTGACCTCAAGCAGTTCACCCACCTTGGCTTTCCAGACGCTAGGCTTACAACAGGCGTGAGCCACCACAACGAGCCTAAACCTAAAACTTTTAAATTACAAAGTTGTAAAGCAATATTCAAACATATAATGAAATATTTCAGTTTATATAGCTTACCCTAAAAATACATAATTATGTAAGTATTATAGGAATAACAGATAATTTAATAAGTGAGAAAAAGCTTACCATTAAAATTAAAATATAAAATATTTTAGTTTATCTTAATCTCATTCTTTAAAAATTTATGGTTATATGTGTTTAATGACTTTAAATATGTCACATGATGTAGGGAAAATCGAACCCTGATCTTTAGTATAGACTAACTTCCTGGGCTCGGCGCCCGTAGTTTTAGCGGCTAAGGTGCCAGGCACATACACAGGAGTTGGCCGGTTCGAATCCAACCCGGGCCAAACAACAACAACCAAAAAGTAGCCAGGCCTTGTGGCAGGCACCTGTAGTACCAGCTACTTGGAAGGCTGAGACAAGAAAATCTCTTAAACCCAAGAGTTAGAGGAAAAAGACTCACTTCCTGCTTGAAGACCTAGAGAATCACAGAATGACATGCGAGTTGTGTATGTGCAGATCAGAAAACTAGCCTCCAAGAGAAAATGTGTATATGAGGTGTGGCAATAACAGTTATGGTAAAGATTCTCTAGATTCCAAAGGTATCTTGATATTGGAGGCAAGAGTTGTGCTCAAGGTCTGTGGTTTTGCAAAAACAAAGGAGACATTCTATTTGACCTTTTCCATCTCCTCCCTAATAAGTGCTAATGTCACGTAAACAGCTTTTGTCTACTTCTTCCCAGTTTATAATAATAAATAGGGACCGAAGTTTAGTCAGGAAGACTCCTCCCAGAGTTCCTCAGTCCCTGGATACAGACTCTGTGTCAAGCCTCTTCATTCTTCATACCAAGACCCCCTTATCTGGTGACCCCCAAACACCCTCACTACAGAAAACTCACTTTTTTTTTTTTTTAAGAGACAGAGTCTTACTTTGTCGCCCTCGGTAGAGTACTGTAGCTCACAGCAACCTTCAACTCCTGGGTTTAAGTGATTCTCTTGCCTCAACCTCCCAAGTAGCTGGGACTACAGGCGGCCGCCAGAATGCCCGGATATTTTTTTGTTGCAGTTTTGCTGGCTAGGTTCAAACCCACCACCTTCGGTATATGGGGGCTGGCACCCCACTCACTGACCCACAGTAGCTGACGAAAGTTCACTCTTTTATTTTTTATTTTTTTTAGAGACAGAGAGTCTCACTTTACTGCCGTTGGTAGAGTGCTCTGGCATCACAGCTCACACCAACCTCCAACTCCTGAGCTTAGGCGATTCCCTTGACTCAGCCTCCCAAGTAGCTAGGACTACAGGCTGCCAGAATGCCCAGCTATTTTTGTTATTGTTGTAGCAGTTTGGTCGGGGCAGGTTCCAACCTGCCACCCACCATAGATGAGGTTGGCCCCCTACTCACTGAGCCACAGGCACCGCCCAAAATTCACTTTTTTTTTTTTTGAGGCAGAGCCTCAAGCTGTCACCCTGGATAGAGTACTATGGCATCACAGCTCACAGCAACTTCCAATTCCTGGGCTCAAGCAAGTCTCTTGCCTCTCCCTCCCAAGTAGCTGGGACTACAGGCGCCTGCCACAACGCCCGGCCATTTTTTGGTTGCAGCCGTCATTGTTGTTTGGCGGGTCTAGGCTGGATTCGAACCCACCAGCTCAGGTGTACATGGCTGGCGCCTTGTACCCCATTGAGCCACAGGCACCGAGCCCGAAATTCACTCTTTTACACTATATAATTCAGCAGTTATTAGTGTATCTGCAGTTATGCAATTATCACTAATTCCAGAACATTTTTGTTACTCTGAAAAGAAATCGTGTATCAATTTAGCCATCAGTCCCCATTCCTTTTTCCTCCAGCCTCAATCAACTAATAATCTACACTCTGTCTCTATGGATTTGCCCATTCTGGACATTTCATAGAGATAGAATCATATACTATGATTCCTTGTGTTATGTTTACTGGATTATCATAAAGGATATTGCAAAGGATACAGAAGAAGAGATGCATAGCACAAGGCATAGGGGAAGGCGTATGGCGTTTCTATGCCCTCCCTGGGCCTGCAGTCCTCTAGGAACCTCCGTGTGTTCAGCTATCTGATTCCTTTATGATTCTGGGTTCTTTCATAATGGTTTTAAGATTTATCTGAGGAAGGGATCAAGATGGCCAACTAGATACAGGTAGTACGTGTCTCCTTCATGTAGATGAAACAGAATAGAGGGTAGATGCTCACATTTCAAACAGATTATCCAGGAGAAAACACAATAATTCACCAGAGAAGTGATGGGAAGCACCATAACGAGAAGGTTCAATGCAACTTGGCCAGTCAGAAACTGAGAGCTGGCAAAAGCTCCTGGATGTGGGGACATGTAAGTGAGAAACAGCCATGGTGCCACACTTTGAAACAGGTTTTACAATCCCAGCTATGAGGGAACCCCTTGACCCACATCAGCCTCACATCTAGCATAGGTAGCTGCCTAGAGATTGCATGGGTATTTTGCTCCAGAAAGAAAACCCACACAGAATCCCACAGGCATCTGAGCCCAGAGCAACATCAGTTGGGTGCCACTCTGACAGCCTAGAAGCCAGACATGGCTCTAGCAGCCACCTGGCCAAGGAGGCACAGGAAAACCAAGTTCTCCTAGGCATACCTAGGACAATAACCCTCCTTGTTCACTGGCCCCACTCTGTCCGATTACAGGTTTACAACTGGCACTATTTTGAGAGTACAACACTGGACTGTCCTGTCCTTGGGCTGAGTTTAATGTAACCTGGGTGTAGCCACCACCCAGACAGGGAGGGACAGGTGAGTCCAAGATCTCCCAAGGACTCTGCTATGGACATGTGTATGATTGGGGACTAGCCCATTTACCCCATTATAGCTACCAGCAATACCAACAGGGAATATTTGTGTCCCAGTGTGTGGCTCTACCATGGCTATTGGTATCTCCCACATCACCAGCTGCTCAGGGGCCTGAGAATCCACCCACACACCTGGCCCACTGCACCTGCAGGTCCAGGAATTGGTGCTTCAGGACCCACTAAGACCAGTGCCAGAGTAAGCTCTCTAAGGCCTAAAAATAGGCACACTCACTCCAATGCTGCCACCACTGTGCCTGAAGACTGGTTCAGCTGACCAGCTGACCCCCAACAAAAACTTCTCCACAGCCTCAACTAATAACTGTACCCTAAGTCACTGAGGAATTTAGATACCACTGACCCTGTGTATGCTGCAGAAATCATACCAGAGACACCCAAAATCAAAGCCAAAATGTCCTACTCAGCCAACAACATATACACATCTTCAGAAAATTCTCTAAGATAGTAATTTCAAAATATTGGAACAAGTGACTGCTACACCAGATACACAGTTATCAATGGAAGGACATTGTAAACATGAAAAAGGAAGCAAATGATACCGAAATTTCAGGTTCTTGGTCTCGGTGATTTTAAGAATAAATCCGCGGACCACAGACCAGTGGTAAGACAGAATTTATTTACAGAAAAGACTACAAAAAAACACTAAAGCTCCTGGTAGAGAGAGAGAACTCATGTGGGCGAGAAAAGCTCTCTCCGTTTCTCTCCCTGTCTCTTGAGTTTAGGCTCTTAGTCTCGGGGTATATATAGGCCCATGGGTTCCTTGGCCAGGAAATGAATGAACACAGTCCCTTCCCCCTGGGCAAGGTGAATGAATGTATCAATAAATGAACACAGTTCCTTCTGCAGGGGGCAAGGTGAATGAATGTATTAATGCCTTAACACAGTCCATTCATGGACTTGAGGCCTAGGAAATTCACATGAAATTGACCTAGGCATTGTAAATGGGGGTTCTATTTTTAATCCTAAGTGTAAAGTGAAAGAGACACCAAGGTACAGGTGTCTCCTCCCCACCTTTTTGGCTATTGGAGCCTCTGGTAGGGGGTTGGAGGTCCCTCTCCTTGCCAATCATACAGCCCACTGGTTCCTCAGCCCGGCTGCCACCACACCGCCAAGGTGGAGGCAGCAGGTCTGCCAGCTCCACTGAGCTGGCTAGGGCGCCAAATGTCCTGCATCACAAACATGACACCATCAAAGGACCTCAATAATTGTCCCACAACAGATCCCATAAAAAAATTCCTTGATGGGCTCGGCGCCTGTGGCTCAACGGGCTAAGGCGCCAGCCACGTACCCCTGAGCAGGCGGGTTCGAACCGAGCCCCGGCCCGCCAAACAACAATGATGGCTGCAACCAAAACATGGCCGGGCGTTGTGGCGGGCGCCTGTAGTCCCAGCTACTTGGGAGGCAGAGGCAGGAGACTCACTTGAGCCCAGGAATTGGAGGTTGTTGTGAGCTGTGATGCCATTGCACTCGATCCAGGGTGACAGATTGAGGCTCTGTCTCAAAAAAAAAAAAAAAATTCCTTGATGTACCAGATAAAATACTAATTTTAAAGATACTAATGGGGTGGGACCTGTGGCTTAGTGGGTATGGCAGCAGCCCCATATACCGAGGGTGATGGGTTAGAACCCGGCCCAGCCAAACTGCAACAAAAAAATAGCCTGGCATTCTGGTAAATGCCTGCAGTCCCAGCTACTTGGGAGGCTAAGGCAAGAGAATAGCCTAAGCCCAAGAGTTGGAGGTTGCTGTGAGCTGTGATGCCACATACTCTACCAAGGGAGATAAAGTGAGACTCTGTCTCTTAAAAAAAAAAAAAATGCTTAGTGAGATGCATGAGAAACCTATAAGCCAAAACAAAGAAATCATAAAATCAATTCAGGATATGAATGAAAATATTATCAAGCACATATATATCTTTAAAAAAAAATTCTGGAGCTGAAAAATTAAAATACAAAATACATTAAAAATTTCAAAGACAGACTTGAACAAACAGAAAAATCTCAGAACTTAAAAGACAGATCTTTTGAAATAATCTAGTTCAACAAAAGTTAGCAAAAAAGAACAAAATAGAATGAGCCTTTGAGACATGAGACTACATAAAGCAACCAAACTTACAAATTATTGATATTCATGACGGGGAATAGATATCAAAAAGTTTAGCAAACCTATTTAAGGAAATAATTGAGGTACACTCTGTAAGTCTAGTAAGAGAATTAAATATCCAGATACAGAAGGTACAGCAATCCCAAGGTATTGAAAAAATCACTTTACCAAGGCTTATTATAATCCGAATGTCAAAAGTCAAAATAAAACAAAGAATTCTAAAATTAGCAAGTCACTATAAAGTAAATCCATCAGACTAACAATGTTTCAGCACAAAATTTACAGACTAGACAAGATTGGGATGGCACTTTCAAAGTGTTGAAAGAAGCTGTCAGCCAAGTATTTTGTCTCCTGCCAGAATAAGTTTTATAAATGAAGAAATAAATTTTTTCTGATACAAGTAACCACTGCAGAAATTTGTCACTAGGCCAGCCATACAGAAAGTGCTCCAGTAAGTCTTAAACATGGAGACAAAAGGTTGATATTCACCATCACAAAAACACACAAAAATTTAAAACTCAGTGACCAGAGTTTCAGGTTCTTGCTATGGGGGAATCAAAGAATGAATTGAAGGACCACAGATCAGTGGTAAGATGGGATTTATTCACAGAAACTTATAAAAATACAAAAACTTGGCTTGGCGCCTGTGGCTCAATGGGCTAAGGCACCAGCCATGTACACTTGCGCTGAAGGGTTCGAATCCAGCCCGGGCTTGCCAAACAACAATGAGGCTGCAACCAAAAAAATAGCTGAGTGTTGTGGCGGGCACCTGTAGTCCCAGCTACTTGGGAGGCAGAGGCAGGAGACTCGCTTGAGCCCAGGAATTGGAGGTTGCTATGAGCTGTGATGCCATGGCACTCTACCCAGGGTGACAGCTTGAGGCTCTGTCCCAAAAAAAAAAAAAAAAAAAAAAACTTACCAAAAAACCAAATGTCCTGGCAGAGAGAACCCAGGAGGGGAACAAACTCCCCTGCTCCTTCTTGGAGGTCTGTCCTGGGCTCTCTGCTCAGGGGTTTATATAGTCGCAGAGGGGGGTTGTTTTGCCAGAACTCAATGTTGACTTTTAGGGCATGGGTCAGTTCCAGCCATTCCTCCTATCTGCAGCAAGGTCCCGGAACTCTCAGGCCCTGGAAACTCACAAGAGGAGACTGCAAGGCGCCATCCATGAAACTGACCAGACGGAAGGGCAGGGGAGGAGACAGCAAGGTGCCAGTGTCTCCCTTGCAGGTGTCCAGCCCTTAGCTGGTTACTCCTGCCACTGCAGCATCAACACCACCAGAGCTAAGGAAGCAGGTCATGGCCTCACCTGTCCAACATCATCAGAAGTCTCAGAAAACAGCATGGAGGTTCCTCCAAGAACTAAAAGTAGACCTACCATTTGATCCAGCAATCCTACTACCAAGTATTTATCCAAAGGTAAAGAAGTTGTTATATCAAAACATACTTACACCCAAATATTTATTGTAGCACAATTCACAAAGATATGGAATCTAAGTACACACTTACACACGCACACACCATGGAGTATTACTCATAAAAAGTTGCAGTAACTTGGATGGAACTGAACATTATTCCTTAAGTTTCTCAGGAATAGAAAAATAAACATCATGTGTTCTTGCTAAAAGCAGGAGCTAAATTATGGGTATATATGGTCATACAGTGCTGTACTAGGCACTGGAAACTAAGGAGAGGGAGGGTGGTAAATTACCTAGGGAGTACCACTATTATGGTGACAGGTACACCAAAAGCCCTGACATCAACATTATACAATGGATAGGTGTAACAAAAAAACACTTGTAACCCCTAACTCTATTGAAATAAAAACAATAAAAACTCACAGATTTAGGGCGGCTCCTGTGGCTCAGCGAGTAGGGCGCCGGCCCCATGTACCGAAGGTGGCGGGTTCAAGCCCGGCCTCGGCCAAACTGCAAAACAAAAAAATAGCCGGGCGCTGTGGCGGGCGCCTGTAGTCCCAGCTACTAGGGAGGCTGAGGCAAGAGAATCGCTTAAGCCCAAGAGTTGGAGGTTGCTGTGAGCTGTGACTGTAGAGTACGGTAGCATCACAGCTCACAGCAACCTCAAACTCTTGGGCTTAAAGCGATGCTCTTGCCTCAGCCTCCCAAGTAGCTGGGACTACAGGCGCCCGCCGTATAAGATCCGGCTATTTTTTTGTTGTAGTTGTCACTGTAGTTTAGCAGGCCCAGGCTGGGTTTGATCCCTCCAACCCCAGTGCCTCTGCCTGGCCCCCTAACCACTGAGATACTGGCGACGAGCGCATTTAATATTTTTAGACCACAGAAAGTATGCATGTAGGGGTTGTGAAAATTCACCTAACTATACATGTAGGATCTGTGCATTTAATTAATTTATTTATTTATTGAGACAGAGTCTTACTATGTTGCCCTTAGTAGAGTGTTCTGGGGTCAGAGCTCACAGCAACCTCAAACTCCTGGGCTTAAGAGATTCTCTTGCCTCAGCCTCCCAACTAGCTGGGACTACAGGCACCCGCCACAACGCCCGGTTGTGCGTGTGTGTTTGGTTTTGGCTGTAGTTGTCAATATTGTTTGGCAGGCCCGGGCATGAGTGTGTGTGTGCGTGTGTGTGTGTGTATTTGGTTTTGGCTGTAGTTGTCAATGTTGTTTGGCAGGCCCGCGCTGGGTTCGAACCCGCTGCTGGCGCCCTAGGTGCTGAGCTACAGGCGACGAGCCAGGAAGTTCTATCTCATAAAAATCTTTAAAAAAAAAACAAAAACGTTGTCATGGGTCACATGAAGGGACTCGATCTCATTTACCTCAGGTTTCCCCACGAATCGAACACGCAGTTACTTTCAGCCCAACAAGTGAGAAAGAGCGGGGCCGAGAAGCGTCCTCAGGGCGGGTTAGGGCCACACCCACAACCTCCGGGCGCCCCTGCTTGCCCCACCCCGGGGCCGGGACAGGAGCCGGGTACCTTTCTCCTCAGAGGAGTCCCAGCCGTCGGGTCCCCCG
>CAUYON010009010.1:0-13965 GCA_963573935.1 Arctocebus calabarensis
GTAGTCCCAGCTACTCGGCAGGCTGAGGCAAGAGAATCGCCTAAGCCCAAGAGCTGGAGGTTGCTGTGAGCAGTGTGACGCCACGGCACTCTACCCAGGGCGATAAAGTGAGACTCTGTCTCTACAAAAAAAAAAAAAAAACTACAGTGATACTCTTTAACAATAGCAAAAATAGAGAAAATAGCTACTTGCAAATTTAATAATATATAGAATCTCTGTAAAGAAAGGATGAAAGTTTGATGAGCCACTTAGACTAACACCTGAATAAATATTTTAACAGATGGAAAGTTAGAATGCAATAAAATGCCAGCTTTTTCCATATCAATATTGTCAATTTCACAATAGGATTATTATTTAGAACATCAGAATGTGATTATAAACATCACTAAGAAGAATAAATGGAACTAATTCAGAGAAAAAAATTAAATAAGATCAATTATATAGAACTTAAACAGTTAGATATTATTCAACAAATGATCCTGGGAATCTTAGTCTGCTATTTGACAAAAAATATGTATTTTTAAATTTTCTTCCTAGTTTTCACTATGTGCCAAAATAAATTTGAAAATATTTAGAGAAATAAAGAATGAAATAATGGTCAAGCTAGGAGAAAATATGGTAAGTATTCATTTAATGCCAAAGTAAAAATGGCCTTTTTGGGCAAAAAAAGCAATAAAAGAAATTCTAGAAGAAAAGTTTAGAAAACTTACTCTGTAAAAATATAAATATAAACTACTACATGTCAAAACCTTATATCTTGAATGAAAGGGCAAATTACAAACGTTATATTTAACATAGATTTAAATCTCTTAGTTCACAGAAATCTTAAAAGAAAAAGAACTACCCAACCAAAATGTGGAAAGTAAAAGAATATGCAATTCAAAACTATAGAAATGAAAATAGTCAATAAACATTTTTTTAAAGTTTAACTTCCCAGTAGTAAAAAACATGCTAATTTAAAAATGATGTATCTTGAGACCAGCCTAAGCAAGAGCGAGACCCCCTCTCTACCAAAAATGAAAAACTGAGGCAAGAGGATCCCTTGAGCCTAAGAGTTTGAGGTTGCTGTGAGCTATGACACCATGGCACTCTACCACGGGTGACAAAGTGAGACTCTTGTCATAAATAAATAATAAAAATAAAAATGATATATCATTTTAAAATAAGTGCAAACAAGATGATGGTGTATATTTTGTTCAGGTTAAAATGCCATATATAAGTTGAAAATTTTTCCATTAAAAGTCATATAATGGAATACATGCTGTCATTAAAATTTATCTCTTAGCAAAAAAAGCAACAAACAAATAGGGTTACATCAAACTAAAAATCTTCTACACATCAAAGATCACAACCAAAAGACTGAACAGACAACCTACAAACTGGGAGAAAATCATTGCAAACCATTTATCTGACAGAGATTAATGTCTGGAATATACTCAGAACTCCAACATCTCTACAGCAAAACGAGAAAACAAAAACAAGAAACCAATTAAAAAATGGGCAAATGATCAGAGCAAACATTCCTTAAAAAAGACTACAAATGGCAGGCAAATATGAGGAAAAAAAAGTTCAACATCACTAATCACCAGAGAAATGCAAATCTAAATTACCATACGGTATCATCTCACCCCAGTTAGGATGGATGGTTATTATCAGAAAGATAAAAAATAACAAATGCTGGCAAGGTTGAGGAGAAAAGGGAATAGTTATATACCCCTGGTGGAAATGCAAACTAGCACTCATGTGACCACTATGGAGAAAAGTATGGAGGTTCCTCAAAACACTAGAACTCCCACATTATCCAGCAATAATGGTCCAGCTAGCAAATTGACCTACTACTACTGGGCATTTATATAAAAGAAAGGAAATCAGGATATCAAAGGGGTATCTGTACCCCATGTGTATTGCAGTCCTATTTGCAGCAGCTAAGATACGCAGTTCACCTGGGTGTCTTACAGCCAAGGTTGATAAATGGCCAAAGAAAACATAGTATATGTACACAGAGGAGTACTATTCAGTCATGAAAGTGAAATCCTGTGATTCACAGTGAAGTGGACAGCACATTATGTCCAGTGAAATAAGCCAGAAAGAAAAAGTGAACCCCACATGTCACTCATATGTGAAAACTAAAAGAAAATTGACCTCATCGAAATAAAAAGTAGAGCTGGAGAGGCTGGGAAGGTTAGGGGGAAGATGAGGACAGGGAGAGATTAGCTAAAGGGTACACAATAGCAGTTAGTTAGGAGGAATAAATTCTGTGGAGATGGATGGTTGTAGTTGATAAGAATATATTATATAGTTTCAGGGAGAAGGTTAGTGAATATTCCCAACACAAAGACATATGTTTGCGATGATGGATATGCTAATTGCTTTGATTACTATACTTTTCATATTTGGAAACATCACCAGGTACCCCATAAACATGTACAATTATTTTATGTCAATTTAAAACCCGTCAAAGCTGTTTATTTAAAGTATGAATGTGATTTAAAATTTAAACTATTGAAAAGTATTTTTCAAATTGAGGATTGCCATTTAATAAAAAGATGATGTTAATTACCCAGTGGATTATAACCAGCACTTTTTTAATGAAATAGAAGAACATAGAAAATGTATCTGTGCTTTATATGTGTTTCTAGGAAGAAAAAAAAAAAACACACAAGAAAAGTGAAACAAGTATTGGATGCCAATATCTAACACAGATTTACATACATACATGAATTTCTAAAACACTGATGTTAAAAATATTTCTTACTCTGGCTTATTTATAAAGAGGTTAGAAGATTCTATTTTAGAATAATCCAGTTTTTGATAGAATTGAGGATTTTTTATTGCGAATACAATCACATCTGTTGGCTGCAGATAAAGCGACACAACACTTAAAGCCACTGAAGAATACACATTGTTAACTATTGTTACCTTTTCTGGTTAGAAGAAAAATCTAACAAGCTCGTCATCTAAGTGAGGGCCTTAAACTTGTGAAATTACAGAAGATACACTGCTCTGTACAGGGGTGCCTAAGTCAGACTACAACCAAACTTGCATCACTGAAATTCCCTTAGCCAGCATATGTCACTATATACTAGAAGAACTTACAAGTTATAAGGGGGACACAATAAAAATTAGATTTAACTGCGAGAATAGCATTGCACACAAATCAGTCCAGTCTTTCGAGGTACATGCTGTAGCTTTTAGCTATTTTCAAATGAGTGAATACTTTCTTTTCTTGCCCCTCCTAAGTATTATTTTAAGGAATTTTTTTCTAGGTATAAAATAAATACTAAACTATGTAATATTGGAGATAGAGTTGCCGTTTAAACCATGCTGAAAGTTAGCAGCTCTGGGCTGTTACTAATGACTTTGCCCTAATCTAGGGTTAGCACATTGTTCAGTGTATAATTGAGTTGTTTTTATGCACCATGATCTCAGTGTATTTCAGACAACTTTAAATCTTCTTCATTCCCTTAAAGCCCAGAAAAATACACAAATAAGGACATTTTCCAAACATCAGCAGTAGCCTTTAACCACAATGGTTTCTGAAAGGATTAGCCTATTTCCAGACAAGCCTAAAGGTTGTTGCTTCATTCCGAGCCTCAATTCTTCCTTCCTGTCCATTCTCCCAAACTGAGCACAGATTAGACACAGGAAGTGACATTCGCAGGAGGGAAAATCTCCGGCATGCAAAGCTATCATGTTCCTGGTTGAAAATTTGATCAATGAAAGATGATAGAGGAAATAAAAACTGGCATAGTACCAGAGATGTCTTTTTTACCAAGTAAGTGGAGGAGAAAGGGTAGGATGATGAAGTTTTTTGATGAGATAACAGAATTATAAGGATGAAAATCCTGATGTTGTTATGCTACTCTAGATTCTAGAAATCTACATGAAAGATTCAACCTTTATTTTGTAAAGCCAGCACTTCTGTAAGATGTTACACGTATGGATTATAAGTTTCTGGAAATCAGATGATTTTATCTCAACTATCCATTTGAAACTCCTCTAAATTCGATTTCCTGCATTCAACAGAAAACTATTTATATAGACATTGGATTGTGATTCTGAACTGTATGTAGTATGAAGCACTTTTATTAAAATACTCTACTTTCTTACATATTATGATGTCAAATTTTATCATTTATCCTACAATATTGTCTCTGTAATAGATTACTCATAATCTATCATTCTCAGAGCTGTATATAATGAGTGATTCAGGCATGAATATGCTGAAAAACTTTAAGTTCAAGTTAGTTGATTTTAAGAGAAATATTTTTAGAAGTGAAGTGGTCCATCTCATGCCTGGGGCCAGGTAAGAACAAGTATCTCTTATAAGGGAAGTGAGATTTTTTTACTGTTTTTAATTGAAAATAAGGATGATTATAACAACATTTTAAATTTTATGATCTGCCTTTAAAGTTAATTTTTTCTGTATTTCAAAAGAAAAGTTTTCCCATCTTGTAGCTTCATACCACCTGTTACCTATTAACCTTATAATAAAATGTTATTAGTATAACCCCTACTCATATAATCTCATCTAAAATACTTAGGAATCTTTGTAAAGCATCTTTCCATTGTTTTGGTGCTAAAGGAACATTTTCCACATTTTCACATATACTTAGAATTTACCAAACGTACAATTGATATTTTTCCATTAAAATAGCATACCGTGGTAAATAATTTTAATGCTGCTAGAGCCACCTAAATCATCAGATACCCTGGTGAGACATTTGTAAAATCTCCAGAATTTTATAGGTCTTTATTTTACCTAAGAGTGTGGAACATATTTTAGCAAACCACAGTCAGTGAATTAAAAATATGACCCACTTCTTGTTTTTGTAAATAAAGTTTTACAGCACACAGCCACCTCCATCTGTTTACACATTTATCTGTGTCTGTTTGCAAGCCACAAGGGTGGTTAGTTGGCACAGAAATGATATAGTCTGCAAATCCTGGTCCTTAACAGGAAAAGTCTGCTGATCCCTTATTCTAGAAACCGATTCCTCATGGGAGTCTGGGAAGTGTCCTTCCTAAATTCCCTTTGTGTAAGGTGTTTCCTCTCACTGCTGAAATGACACATGTTCAGTTGTTCACTAAGACGCGTAGCTCATTTTTAACCTTTATTTTTGCTTATGTATATATCTTAATATTTATCCAATTCCCTCATACAAATACATGACTCTCTCAAACTCAGTCCTATTTATGAAACACTTCTACAAAACTAATGTGAAGATAGAGAAGATTATACTTTTATCTCTTGATTTGATGCAAGCTACAAGCTAAGACAGTATTGTCTGTTTTCTGGGCTGCCTTATTTAATGGGGTGCACTTAACATGGTCCCTGAGAGTTTCAAAATCAACACTCCATTGAAATTGAGTGCAGATTAGTACAATTACTTTAAGATACTATACGGTTCTCTATCAGTTTGTTTGGATAATTGTAAGAAGAGAATAATATGGAAATAAAAGCATCCTCCTATTGTGTCTATTTACAAACATTGAAGAGAGATGGAGCCCACATGTGACAGCAGCTTAGATTTCCCCTTATTTTTTACTGATTCTCAAATATGATGATAAAGGACTTTATACTATAAAACACATTTCACGTAAATATGATACAAGGAAGTAATTCCTAAACATTTTCTAAATCCTGTCTATAGAGTGACAGTCTCATTTATTCATTTTTCTACAGTTGTCAACTTTGGTACATGCATACTACAAAGACATTGCTTATTAAAAATGTTTAATGTTTACTGAATCTCTACTGTGTACCACACTGACACGCTACCTTTAATCCTTTCATAACCTTCCCTGCCTCATTTTACCAATGAGGAAAACAACTCAAGGGAACAAGGTTTTTGAAAAGTATTACACAACAAAGTGACTGCCGTTAATAGTAGCATATTATATACTTCAAAACTGCCAAAAGAGTAAATTTCTAATATTCCCACCAGAAAAAAAATAGTATCTGAGGTGATAGATGTTTTAATTAGTTTGATTTAATAATTCCACTTTGCATGCATATATCTTACCACCTTGTACCCCATATACATATATACCCAGTTATAATTTGTTGACATGCAATAAAATAACGTTTTTAAAAAGAGAAAAATAATTTGTCTATTAATCACATACCTATTTTGTACTTGTGCCAAAATTCTAACTCAAGCAGGTTGCCTCTGAACCTCTTTGTTGTTGTTAAGACAGAGTCTCTCACACTATCACCCTGGGGAGAGTTCTGTGGCATCATAGCTCATGGTATCTCAAACTCGGGATCCCCCCTGTAGCTGGGACTACAGGGGTCTCTACAATGCTGGCTAGTTTTCTCTATTTGTAAAGCCCGGGTCTCACTCTTACTTAGGATGGCTTTGAACTCCTGAGCTCAAAGGATCTTCTTGCCTTGGCAGAGTGCTAAGATTACAAGTGTAAGCCATCACACCCCACCTAAAGCCTGACTTTAACCATGTTCTCCCTGAAGTCTTAAAAAATAAGCTGGAAAGCACCCAGTTATAGAATAACAGCAGACAGGTGCACTTGGCACCAAGGACCGCTGAGGAAGGGCTGCTGGCTCTGCTAGGGGGAGGGAGAAGGAGCCCTGTCTTGGAATAGGTTATACTTGAGTTGAATCGAATTTACTAACTGAGCATCCCAGCAATATGGGAATAGCAAGTTCAGAGGTTGAGTCATAAGTAAGCAGAGCACCTTCAGAGAAGGGCAAGCCATTTGCTATTCTTAACAAGAGCATGAGAATGGGTTATAGAGGACAGGCTGAAGGAGTGAACCAGGGACCTGGTCATATCCTGCAGGAAGTTGATGGCTTTCAAATTTGAATGTGACATGGATGCCTTGGGTGTCTTTGTTCACAATAAAAATTGCTGTGTCTCAATTGCCAGAGAATCTTACTCAGACCCATGAATTTGCACTTCCAGTGGGGATTCTAGGTGATTCCAATGTGGAAAAGCCACTTCATGAATCCCTGTTTAAAATGTTAGGAAATCAATGGACTTGAGCAGGATATGGTTAATGTCCTTCTGTCTTTAAAAAAAAGATGCAGCACCTCAGCGGAGACAGGAAGGTGTTCTCAAAGGTGATTTTTGGTTTGTTTAGAATTCAGAAATAATATAGTGGGTGGCATTTCTTAATGATTTTCACAATACACACACTCTTTTGCTTATAATTGCTTTGGGATGCTATCTAGGTTACTGAGCTATAAAAATATGCTCAAATGGCAGGGTTCAGTTTTTATTCATTTATTTTAAGGCATAGTCATCTACCAAAAAGAATGACCTTTTCTTTTCTTTTTTTATTTTTTTTTTTGAGTCGCACTTTGCTGCCTGGGCTAGAGTGTTGTGGCCTCGGCATAGCTCACAGCAAAATCAAATTCCTGCGTTCTAGTGATCCTCCTGCCTCGGCCTCTCAAGTATCCTGCGCTAGGAGCCCACTACAAAGCGGGGCTAATTTTTCCATTTTTAGTAGACACTGGGTCTCTTGCTCAGGCTGATCTTGAACTCCTGAACTCAAGCAATCCTCCTGCCTCAGCTACCCAGAGCACTACGATTATAAGTGTGAGCCACCATGCCCAACCAGTATGACCTTTCAAATCAAATCTTGTTTTGGCATTCTTCGTTCTTTCCACCTTAGCCCTTAGTAAACGTCACTCAATAGGGAATCAATTATAAATAAATAAATGAAGGAATAACCTTAAC
The DNA here is from genome assembly GCA_963573935.1 of Arctocebus calabarensis. NCBI lineage: Eukaryota > Metazoa > Chordata > Mammalia > Primates > Lorisidae > Arctocebus > Arctocebus calabarensis. The sequence continues at coordinate 7,701 of CAUYON010009010.1, forward strand.
CGATTCATATTTTTAGTAGAATCTAATTTCATACATCATTGGAAGATTATTTAAATAATAAATCAAACTGCAATATTTCTGCCGTTCTCCAAGGCATCATTATACAATTTAAAGGACTAATTATTCTAAGATAAAAATATCAGTTGATGTGCAAATTTAAGATTTGGTGCTCTTATTATGAGGTCCAATTTATTATATCTCACTGGCTAAGCTAAGGATACGTATGGAATAGAGGAAGTGAAAACAACTGCATTTTAATTTATCTTTTCCATTGAATTCCTTACAGTCAGTCGGTTCCCCAGACATATTTTTTAATGGAAATTTGATACATCCCTGTCTTCCAAGGGAGAATGTCAGTACATTCTTCAGTGTTTAAATAAACTTGAAATAAACAAAAAAAAAAAAAAAAAAAAAGAAAGAACAGGCTGTCATCTAACTCATCTAGAATTAAATATTAATAGATGCCACACGTCATTTTCTCATTGGGTGATCAGAGATGGCCTTGACCAACTGGGGATTCTCAAATGTAGGGTGCCAAGTCATACACTGATGTTTATTCCACACTTAGGCTTGTTCCACACACATAGTAGGCATAAAATAGCTGAGTTTGAGTGGGCCGTGTCTGGAGAGAATGGTAGATACGGTCTTTTCTGTTGACAGGACAGTTGTTTTCACATTCCACTTGAATTAAATTATGCTTGTTTATGCCATGGCACACAGTCTCTGGCAGGGATTCACAGGGAGAGCCACCACGTGTGCTCATTGTAAAACAAGTGAGAAGCAAGGTTGCAAAGAAAAGTAGTGAGCTCAACAAGAAAATTTCAGACCCAAGTTGAGCAGCTTCCACTGATTGTGAAAAAATGTCTAAATATCCTTTCAGGGTTAACACATGTTAATATGGATTGCATATATTGTATGTAGATACACATTTGCATATATTAAAATTCGGGATTGGTGGATAGCCTTAATTTTAATAGACGAGTGAAAATATTTGATTTTCTCCTATAAAAAAAATGCGTCTTAGATATGCTAGATGATATGACCAATGTAAGACCCTAGCTTTAAAACACAGAGTTGAGTTTGGTAAATGAGACATAAGCACATGCGATTCTATGTAAAGGAGAAAAGTTAAATAGTAAAGTAAGATGCAATCCCAGCAATACAGTGTCCCTCCCTTACCCGTGGAGGATGCACCCCAGGACCCTTCATGGATGCCTGTGTATAAGCTATGTTTTTTCCCACACATGTGTATGTTGGACAAAGCTTAATTTATAAATTATGCACAGGAGAGGTTAACAACTAGTAACAAAATAGAAGAATTATAATAATATATCTTTATTAAAGTTACATGAGTCTCTTCCCTCCCCCTTAATAAGATATTGTACTATACTCAACTATTGTTGTACCACAGTTGACTGTGGCTAACTGAAACCTCTAGAACAGGGGTAGGCTGGACTACCATAGTGGAGCTTTATCAGCATGTGCTCTGGATAGTAATTTCTGGGTCTTAGAAAATGAATGGAGTTTATAAAGACAGATAAGGGAGACAGAAAATTACTCAAGGAAAAAAATATAGGTGAACAAAAGCTTACGAAACTAATGCTTATTAATGAGATGTTTTAGACATGACTGTTTTCATTCCTACCCCTATCCTGTTGTTGGACATCCCCAGCAATACACCCCGGTCCACTGGTTGACAAAAACCCACAGACGCCAGAAAGCTGTTATACGCAAGGCTGCTGTTTATTACAGGAAAAGAAGATGGATTAAAATCACCAAAGACAAATGGCCCATAGGTTAGAGTCCAGGAGAGACCAGGCTTGAGCTTCCATTTGCCTCTCCCAGCAAAATCATACAGACAACACGTAATTGTCCTATGTGACAACTCACGACCATGCCAAACAAGGACGCTCACGGAAGCCATAGTGTTCAGAACCTTTATTGAGGGTTCGTCACTTAAGGATGGAACTCCCTTGTGACTAATGTTTTCCTTGCAGACTTCAGCTCCCCTGGAGGTCAAACTGACATAGCCTGGGCCAGAGTTCCAGGTGAATAAAACCAGACATTCACAATAAGTTGAATTGTCACCCTATCCTGTACAACCCCAAACCTAAGATATACTCGGCAAGCAGACAGATATTCCAGGGGGCTTGGAGGCTTTCTCTGAAGAGCTGTTCAAAGGCCAGTTTTGTTCTTTGGAATGTGCAGGGTTTGAAAAACCCAGAACCACTGAGTTAACACTTCATTGCCAAAGAGAAAAGAGTTTGTGTGACGGTGGGTCTTTCAATAAAAAATAAACAAACAAGTCTGAACTCTTGGAAAATGATACCTGCAAAAATTTGTATGATTTATTTGTTTCGATGAGAAGGAAAAAATATATGGGGAAAAAGAAAATCAACTTCATAAAAAAGCTATTGGTATCACCTTTGTGCAGGGATGCAGGTGCTCTGGACAGTGTAGTCCGTGGACAGAGTGATCCTGTCCCCATGTGTCATCCTAATCCAAATCACATGACCCCCTAAGAAGTGAGTGGCACCTTGATAACACTTCAAATGTTTCTCCCTTCCCCAGTGACCAATTCTACAGAAGAAAGCTGATATTGTGCTCAACTGAACATGTGAGACTTAACTATTGACCAATCTTTTTTCCTTTCATGTCTCCCCCTGCCCTGCACCCCATACTTTTCTACACTCCATTGTGGTCTCTTTGAAGATGTTCCAGTGGATTTGATCGCCACCGGCAGGACTGGGTGGACAGTGGATGTCCTGAAGAGGTATGTGCAGGCTTTATTATGACAAAATTCCCAGCACCAAGCTGTCAAATACACAGTTGCTACAACTTAATGAAAAGTGTTTCTAAATTAATAATAATAATAAAAAGAAGCCAGTATTTATTAAACCCCTGATTGGGCTTAACTGTTTATACGTACTGCTTCAGTTTATTCTCATATCCCCATTCTATGAGGCAGGCACTGTTATTACCCTCTTATTACCAAGAAGAAAAGAGGGAAGGGTGACAGGAGGGGGTGGAGAGGGATGGTGTGTGTTTCAAGAGTTAGGTAAGAGGCAAAGGAGGAGTTGAGCTGGGATTTGAATCTGTGTAAGCAAAGGGCAATTCTAACATGCTTGCTACTTTTCTACGATTTAAGGAGCCATTGCTCCTCTTTGTGACTCAAGTAACAAGACCAAGGGTTCTGGTTACAGCAAATTGGTGTGCTGTGATAAATGAGACGTGGTGTAACACAGCCAGCATAGACAAATGGTGTAACATTTACTCCCAGACGAACAGGATGCAATGAATTGATTGTGTACAATTGCAGAAGCAATCCCCACCTGTTCAGAAGTTGTCCAGTGAATTGCTTTTACCCTGTCATTTCAGGTCATATAAAGAAATAAGGTGCATAAAGGAAAATATTTCTTTTCTCTTCATTAAATTTTAAGGGTATGAATTTTGAATAGAAATTATTAACAATTATACAAGTTTTTTTTTCATTCAGTAAAGCAAATTATGCCAAAATGCTATTCTAAAAACTATTAGGAAATCAGTGATCCCTCAAAGCTTCAAAAAATTCATTTTCTAGGAGGGATATCTCATAATAATGTCAAAAATACAACTTTAAGAACATTCTTGAGCTGTATGGCTAATGCAGCTTTAATCAACTGAACTTTTTGACATGCATTTGAGGAATTACAGTGATACACATTACTCCATCTGTCTCACTTCACTTATCTAACAACATAGCTTAAAAAGAGTATGTAGGGGGAGGAGCCAAGATGGCGATCTATAGCCAGCTTTCCGCAGAGGTTCCCATCCAGAAGGAGAGTTAAAGGACAGAAACTCAGCAAGAAAGCCTATGGTTTGGATCTGAGCCAAAAGAAAAGGTCGAAGAGTGCACATCAACCCTGCTGGGGCGACCTGAGACCCCGAGGACACAAACAAAAAGGTACAGAGCACATCACCAAGTGGACAGGAGTCCCCTCCCCCCATGAGAGAGGTTTGCAGTATACTCTGTACCTCCATACAAAAAAGCGAGCAGAGTTCAGATGTCCTCCCACTCTACCCCATGGGAGAGACCCTCTAAAAACCAGACCTCCTTCCCCTACTAGGGTGCCGCAGCGCTCTCCAGCCAGACATAAAACTGTATATACTCTCTACCTGCAAGTTGGTGTTCCCCTCCACTCTCACCCCGAGGTCTGGAGGCCTGTTCCCCACAAAGTCCAGATTCTTGGAGATTTTCTCGAGGGGTGTGGACGGGCGCAGACTGCTGCTGAACTGTGCTGGTTTTCCCACTCAGGAGTGGTAAGAGGGTAGTGAGCCAAGGGAGACCTGGCTGGTGGGAAGGTCTCCTGACGTGACCGGCTCCAGGAACAATAGCTAGAGAGCTGCACCCCTGGGGATATTTTGAGAAGACACTCCCAGTCTTCTGGGCAGCCGGGGGAAGTGGGCAGCTTCTCTGGTGCTGGCAGAGCGGACCAGCAACCAAGGCACATGAAGGATTTGCCTGGGGCGGTACCCGCCCGGACACAGTGCAGGGATTAGAATACTCACAGAGGGGCTGCTTTGCTTAACCTGGCCCTTAGGGGATGAAAGCTGACACAAAGGGCTGGAACTCACAGACTGAGTAAAACCCATTTATAGCCCCAGTCTGATCAGGGAAAATAGCCTTCACAGAAATAAATTCTGCGAACTTGTTCTGTTCCAGCAGCAACATCAATCAGGGACAGGGCTGGAACTGACTGAATTGCCCCAGCCCCTGTCAAGCACCCAGGTTGTCAGACCTCACCTCCCCCTGCCAAACAGTGATAGGGAGTAGCGGACTGGTTGTGGAGCCACAGACCTCACTGTGACCCAGGCAGGCACAAACCTCTGGAGCATCTGCTCATTGGAAGAAACTGGATCACAACTGTTACCACCAACTGGGTGTGACAGAGGGGCAAGGTAGGGAAGGGGGCATCAACCTTCCCAGACTAATTTACTTGCTGGGGGGGTGCCCTCCTGAGCTCACAGAGCATCAAAGTGAATTATACAAGAGCTTCCAGCAGATCCCTTCTATCTAGTTGCCAAAGACTTTTTTAACTCTTCCATTTGAGATCGGTGCTGGCTAGGACAATTGATTGGGACCTCTTCAACTGGGGTAATCACCCGAGGACTTTCCAAAGTGGTATCCTGAGTGTGTGGTAGTGAGAAGGTTTGATTTGGCTTTTTCAATTGTTGCCTGTTGGGGGTGCGGCGACTTAACTCTGGTATTCCTTCACAGCTCAGATTTCAATCCAGATTAACAGATTCTCTAGGGTAAGACAAAGACCAGCTGAAAATAAGACAGAGCCACTTAACCCCACCACACCAAGAAGGTCCCCAGTTTTGCAAGCAGTGACTCTCTACAAGTCCTTGGCAAAATTCTAGGGGAAAAGATAGAGACACCAGTCCAAGTAAAGGACAGGTAAATCACTACTCCTAGAACTCCCAGCCCAAATTGTCCTTATCTACTCATCTACCCAAACAGTGTAAAATTAATCATGGGGTGGAATCAATGGAAAAGCTCTGGAAATATGAACAACCAGACTAGGTCAACCCCCCCAAGGAATAATCTGGCAGACACAAGTGAGGATCCTATGCATAAACAGATGGCTGAAATGTCAGAAATTGAATTCAAAATTTGGATTGCAAACAAGATCAATAAAATAGAGGAAAAGTTGGATTTAGAAATTCTGGGTACATTTCAAAAATTGTCTCAAGAAGTCAAGGAACTCAAAGACCAAATGACCAAAGATTTGGACACATTGAGACAAGAAATTGCAGCCTCAAAGATCTGAGAAACAAAGTAGAATCCCTCAGCAACAGAATGCAGCAAGCAGAAGAAAGGATTTCTGACATGGAAGATAAAGCTATCGAACGCTCCCAAACCGACAAAGAGATAGAGAAATAGAAGGCAAAAACAGATCATTCTCTCAGACAGCTCTGGGATAACTCGAAGAAAACGAACATTCGCCTTATAGGGATACCTGAAAACGATGAAGTGGCGTCACACGCCCAGAGTCTCTTCTCTATGAGATTATGAAAGAGAATTTTCCAGACATGCCAAGAGATTCTGAAATTCAGACAGCAGACAGTTTTAGAACCCCAGCACGACTCAACCCGAATAAAACATCCCCCAGGCACATGGTAATTAAGTTCACTAAAGTTAATATGAAGGAGAAAATTTTGAAAGCAACCAGACGTAAGAAATCTATAACCTACAAGGGGAAGAATATTAGAATAACCGCAG
>CAUYON010009011.1:0-30928 GCA_963573935.1 Arctocebus calabarensis
ATTATACTATAGCAAGTTCTTACTAAGTTCTCTGATACAGGCAGGAGCAGAATTATAATGAGACTTCCAATTATCACCTCTATTAGAACAAAGGCCATATATTAAGAATGTTGGGGTGGGGTCTTGGGGTCTTGGTGTGTGCCACACCTTTTGGGGGCAAAACACGGTTGTAAGAGGGACTTTACCCAACAAATGCAACCAGTGTAACATGGTTTCTTGTACCCTCAATGAATCCCCAACAATAAAAAAAAATGTTATTATTATTATTTTTTACATTCCTTAGTCAATTTTTGTTACCGCCTGGTTTCTTTCTTCTTTTCTTCTTCTCCTTCTCCTTCTCTCTCCATCTCCGTCTTCTTTTTTTTTCAAAGTGATCAGCAGCCAGGTTCTTAAAATTAAATATAATCTAAAAGTGTGTCTGGAAACAGCAAGGTAATTTCAAAGGCTCAAATGTCTATTTTGACTGTATTTTTAAGTAAACCAAAGAATATTTGAAATAGGAAAGATAGGGTCAAGGTTTAATTTAAACCACAAAGAAGAATAAAAAAGAAGGAGGGGTGGGGAGATGCGACTGGGCAAAGAAGGAGGAGAAGGCAAAGAACATCACTCCCCTTTGGAGGCTGGAATTTTCTTTTTTGAACAAGGTGGGTTCTCTTTTCGAGAAAAAGAGTAGTGTTGACCTTGGGAGTAAGCTCCTGTGATGTTCAAAACTGAATTACTGTACCTTTTTTTGTGGAGACGTAAGGCATTTTGTCTAATCATGTGGTACATGGACAGAAGATAGAAAAGGCCCAATAAATAATTTTTTAAATTAAATTGAAGAATATGGTGCTTGCTTCGGCAGCACATATACTAAAATTGGAACAATAAAGAGAAGATTAGCATGGCCCCTGAGCAAGGATGACACGCAAATTCGTGAAGCGTTCCATATTAAAAAATAAATAAATAACTAAATTGAAGAATATGCTTTAGTTTATAGTGTCTACTTCAGGATTATATTTGTGATAGCTGTAAATGAAATAGTTAAAAAGCTAATAATATCTACTTCAGATAAAGAAGCTAATATTTTGGGTGGTGCCTGTGGCTCAAGGAGTAGGACGCCGGTCCCATAGACCAGAAGTGGTGGGTTCAAACCTGGCCCCGGCCAAAAACTGCAAAAGAAAACAAGAAGCTAATATTTCCAGTAATTTCATTCATCCTTGACATACAGAAAGATTTCAGTTAAAGTTTTATTAATTTGTAAGATCTCAGTTAAAGTTTTATTAGTTTGTTGAGCTAATCAGCACACACGGTACGTGTTTATGTGTATATGTGTCCATTTAGGTTCCTATACGTGTACATTCAGATGTGCATTTGTGCATGTATTTTTGTATACGGTAATATCAATATATTTCTCTAAAATCATATAAAATTATTCTCTATTTTTTGGATAAATGTATGTATTTGAAAATAATGTCCATTATTACTTCATTATGTGCTTTTACGAAATTTTTAGGAGGTATTTTAATCTTTTTACCTTTATTGCTTTTAATACACTCATTTTAACATCTATCTTTAAAATACGGGATTATCCCCTTGAGTCTACGAGAAAAAGCTATTTCCAAAATTGAAAGAATGTATATCATTTCTATCTAGAGCACTGGCATATGTGAATTTTATAGGAATAGGGAAGATTAACTAGGAACTCGGTATGAAGTAAAGGAATCTGAGAAGCAGTAGGAGATGATACTTGACCTTTTGAGACTTCTCAGGGGATTGAAGTTAAAGCAACTGCAGGTGGTCTTCAGAATCACTTGACATTTCCCTTAAGTGATGGGCAGACTAGAAAAAGCCAGAGAAAGTCAGAGTTACAACAAAGTTCCGTTTTTCCAATTTATTGAATATATTTATTTAAAGTGTCTCTTTGGCCTTACAGCTATTATAGCTAAAATGCCTCTCTGTATTCATCACAACAACCAACATGGTAGTACCATTTGTCAAAGCTTATCCTCATGTCTCTTCCTTTGCAACATCTTCTCAGCATTCTCTCAGTTATCTCTGGAGTTTTCGCAATTACATTTGTGCTAATTTGGGAAGATTAGAAGATTAACATGGCCCCTGAGCTAGGATGACACGCAAATTCTTTTACATTTGGGCTAACCAGCACAAATATAGCCTGAGATCAAGACCCATACTTTTTAGTACTTGCTTTATGTCTCTACTTGAATGGCCTATTGGTAGTGAAGATTCAGGTTCTCCACTTTTCAAAATAAATTTGCATTTACTACTTTGTACCTTCTGTTCGTCACAATGGGTACAAAGGAACAAAAAAAAGCAATCAAGACTTTTTTCTTTTTTTTTTAATAATTTTATTGAATCATAATTATGTACATTGGTGCAATCACAGGGCACGATTCATATACATTCAGAAATATTTTGATCATACTGTTACAGTGATCTTCATGGCATTTCCTTGATCACTATATAAAGACATTAATACTCTACCTTTAATAAGTTTCGCCAGTACCCTGCTAAGATGCACCGTAGGTGTGTTCCCACTAATTGCCCTCCCTCTACCCATCCTCCCCCAACCCCTCCCCTTCCTTTCCCCTATCCCTGTCCCAATTATAGCACAAGACTTTTTTCTTTGCATAGCTTGTGGCCTAAACCACAGGTCAATAAACTTTTTTTTTCTGAAAAAAGCCAGGTAGATTCATCTCCTAATAGAAGCTGAAAAGTCTTTCCCAAGACCACAGTGGCAGTAAATGCCCTGTTTCCATTTTGTAACATGCACGCACACTTATTATTCCACTCATTGCAGTTTGCTTCACAGTCATGCATCGCTTAACCAGTGGGGCACAATCTGACAAATGCTTTGTTAGGTAATTTCATCATTGTGCAAATTGAACACAGAGTGCTCTTACACAAACCTGGATGGAGTAGCCTACTACACCCTGAGGCTACATGGCCATAGCTTATGACTCCTACTACAAAAGCAGTACAGTAAGTTACCACACTGAATACTGCAGGGAATTATAACATAATGGTTTTGTGAATCCAAAAATATCTGAACATAGAAAAGGTACAGTTAAAATACAGTGTAAGAGATAAAACATGTCACATCTTTTAAGATATACTATACCTATGAATGGAGATAGAAGGACTGAAAGTTTCTAAAGGTGATTCAATGAGTGTCAAGTACATTTGAAGGCCTAGAAGGTTGCAGTGTAGTAATGTAACCTTTATAAACACAGCATCTATAGGCTATATTAAAATTTGTTATAGTTTTTTCTTCAATAACAAATTAACTTTGGCTTACCATAACTTTTCTACTTCATAAACTTTTAAGTCTTTTTGTAATTTAGTGAGATTTATTTTTTCTTTTCAAATTGCTTTGTTAAGAACTAAGACATAAACACATATTTGCCTGGGCCTATACAGAGTTGGGATTAAAAATATCAGTCCCTTCCACCTCCACACTTCACCGCTAAAATGTTTTTAGGGGCAGTTGCAGGTATGGAGTTGCCATGTTGTATGATTTTAATGCATCCATATGGAGTACTTCCTGAAAGACCTGTCTAAGGCTATTTTACAGTTCGTTATTCTTTAAATAAGTAGAAAAATACCCTCTCAAATAGGATAAAATGTATGATATAGTGACTATGACAGCCGGTAACATATTCATTTATAATCATTATCAAGTATTATGTATTGTACATAATTGTATATACTGTGCTTTTATACAATTGGTGTTACAGTGGGTGTGTTCACCCCAGCATCAGCACAAACACATGAGTGATGTGTTTGTTCCAATGTTATAGTGGCTATGAGGTCATTAGGCAACAGAAATTTTTCAGCTCCATTGTTTATATTATGGGCTCACCATTGTGTGTATGATTATTGCTCATGGAACTGCCATTATGCAGCCCATGATTGTAGTTATTTCTTTGTACTTGGAGTCATCAAATTACATTTTGCAGGCCCAATTATGAGCTGAGTCTTAAAGGATGAGAGATCACGAGTACAGTAGAATCTTCAGAGTTGACCATCTCCCTATGCTGACCACTTCCCTACATTGACCACCTCCTTAAGTTGACCTAATTTTCATAGAATGTGAACCACATATTCTCAATGGAAGTTTCTTGTGTTGCCCACCTCCATATGTTGACCAGTTTGTAACAGTCTCTCAAATGGCCAACTTACAGAGGTTCTACTACAGTTTGGAAATATGACTTTAATTTACTTTCTAATAAAACCTAATTCTCTAAATTTAAACTCCTTTGAAAAGAAATTTCAAATCTGATAAAGAATATCCTCTTTTTTACTTAACTTGAATAGGTTAATTGCCAAAGTATGTATATAGAGGCCGGTGTAAGCTTTCTATAGTCAGTAATTTACACGGTAAGGTGGGTTTATTTTAAGTATAACATATTATTTATACTTAATTCAGTATTGGCATTGGAGGATGCAAGTGAGAGTGTCTGGCATATAAGTTTTATAGTAAAACCTATGTCCATATGCTCCTGTCTATTTCCACTTCCTCCTTCCCTCGTTCAGACTTTTATTTTGCTTCACTTGGATGTTTGCTGTAGCCTCTTATGTTGCTTTCCTAGGGTTGCCATAAAAAATTACCACAAACTGGATTGCTTAAAATAGAGGAAATTATTCTCTCCTGGTTCAGGATGCCAGAAGTATCTTCAAACAACACTGCATTCTTTTGCTGTGGCAATAGGTTTTATTGATTTCAAATATCTTAGGAGACAACCACTGCAACCCAGAATGTAGCTATGCCTCTCATTTATTTACAATGTGTCCCTGACAAGGGTCATATTTTTTATATCACATCAGGGCCATATTTTTTCTATCACAAATGATGAAGAATTTATGATACTTATTAGAGCATTTATATGAGTTGAAGCACAAAAAGTTGGTTTTAATTAGAAGCAATTTTATTGGATCCCATCTAATATTTATTTAAACTTCTTCAGGTAAAGTGTGATTTTTTGCTGGAGAATAGTAGGTAAGGAGATATCCAAAATTAGAAAGGGGTAAAGATACCCTACACCTGCTCATGGTGAACCTTGGGCAGACATTTATCACTCCTTCACTAGCAGACACAGGCTGAATAGAATAAAAATTGCATTTATTCTATGGTAAATTTTTTCTACCTGCATTAGTCCATTTTGGCAGCTAAAACAGAACACCATAAATTAGGTCATTTGTGAATAACATAAATTTATTTCTTACAGTTCTGTAAGTTGGGGAATTCAAGATTAAGGTACTACAGATTTGATAACTGGTCCAGTTTCTGATTTTTGTTTATAGATGTCTCTACCCCCTCTGTGTCCTCACACAGTTAAAAATGCTGGGAGACTCTGTGATCTCTTTTATAAGGTCACTAATAGAATTCACAAAGGGTCCCCTCTCATGACCTTATCACCTCCTAGTACCTACCTTTCTTCCTTTTATTGTTTCTTTTCTTTTTTGCAAAAGAGTTTTACTCTGTCACCCAGGCTAGAGTGCCATGGTGTCATAGTTCATAGCAACCACAAACACCTGGACTCAAGTGATCCTTCAATCTCAGCTTCCTGAATAGGAAGTACCCACTATGGCTGCTGGCTAATTTCTCCCATTTTTGGTAGAGACTGGGGGGCCTCACTCTTGCACAGGCTGGTCTCAAACTCTTGAGGATTATAGGTGTGAGCCACCATACCTATCCTAGTAATTAGGACTTCATTATACATATTTGGAAGGGGACACAAATATCCAGTACATAGCAATGCCCTAGAAGTACTAGAGATGTACCATGAGGGACAGAAAACCCAGGACCCTGTTATATGGGTCATATCCTCAGATCTCATCTAGAATCTTTGAAAATTCATGTAGTATCTAACAGTCTTTAACCGGATATAACCAGGGCCCAGAACCTATATATGAGCCAGAGTGCAACACTGTCTACCCCCCTCCCGACCTCAATGTATAATTCACAGGCCACTGACTTAAAAGACAAATTAGACTGAGAACTGGCTCTCCGAACATGCTCACTGAGTGAGATGGATGTGATGCAGGCAGATCTGACACCAATCTACAGTTGCTGAAAAAACAAGAGAATCTGAATGTTTCACTAGGGAACCCTACTTAGTGTTGTTCCAATGTGTGAGTCCAGTGCACTCTTCAGATGCTTTCATGGACACCAGGAAGTCTAAACCACAGAGAATTTCACACCAAACTAAGTATTGCTTGAAGAATTAGAGGCAATTTATATCTGGTATGATAAGTGTGGAGGATGAGAGGAAACTTCCTCTTTGCCTGGAAGGTTTACTAAAACATCAACACATAATAACTCAGATTAATAAGAGAAAGAGATTTATTTACCAGGCACATGGGGAAAATGACAACGAGAAGTTTATATACGCAGTTTTAGAGTGGAGGGAAAGATGAGGAAAACAGGTAATTTTGTCCAATGGCAATAAATGACTACCAGGGAGGATGAATAGATACTTAGGAGAATGAATGAATGGGAGGAAACAGACTGACTCGTGCATGACTCTCTTTGGAAATTAAAATAACTGGAGAAATAGATATTATATGTACAATGATTTAGGCCATGTCTGATTGCATCCTTGATAGGTTTTCTTGCAATACATTGAAATAAAAGGGAGGGGAAGGGAAGTTGATTGATTGTCTTTTTGATGGGCCTGGTTTTATGCAGATAAAGAGAAAGCCCCTTCCAAGGCCTGTTGAACCAAAGACAGGGCCTTTCATTCAAAATTTTCTTTTTACCAACAAGTCATATTTTGGGATGCAATTTCCTGAGCTCCTATGTTTATTAGAACTTTGAACATAGACGTCCAGTCTGAGATACTGGACAGTTGACCCAAGATAAGTAATGAGGCAGACAACAGTCTGTTTCAGATGCCACTTTAATCTGGACAATTCTCGTGTTTCTAATTGTTAACTCCATGCAGCCTTTATTGGTCTGTTCAATTGGATTACAAAAGGATGACAGACCCTCATTTTAGTGAATTTATTACCAATTACAACTTTTAGTCTGTGATTCTTCCAAGATGTTTCATGGTATCAGAAAGCCTGGGCATTGCTCAGAAGTTATTTCCTTAACATCTGTAAATGGCATATTTAGACCTGAAGACTATCAATAGACAGTGCTCATTTCATAGAATTTTTTTATGCAATCAGAAAGATAAATAAATGACCCTTATGATGAGCATCTGAAAATGTGTATAGGTTATTTATCCATTTATTATAAAAATAATCACAATTATATTTGTGACTTTTTTCCCCCTGTTCCATATTGGTAGAAGCATTGTATACTATTATGCCATCCTGGGTTTTGGTGGGAAAGATAAACTTTCCTCAGGAGAGTGCAACATGTAAAGTTCCAAATAGAAATTAATCAATATTAGTCACACGTCCCTTTTGTAACTCGTGGGTATCCCATTCCTCATTGTGTTGCAATTAAAGATTATCCCTGTTTAGCATTTTAGAGTTAACATGTCATATCTTCATATAGCTTCCTATTTGATTGAATTAGGTAGTTTCTGTTTATATCCACAGTAAAAAAGTAGTCAAATAAACACCAAACCAAAGTTTTGATGAAACCCACCACTAATCTTCCAATCATTGAGGGAGCATGGACATAAATATACAGATAAATACACTGGTTTGCAAGTGATACGATATTGTCAACAGCTGTCTCTGTCCTCAGTTCTTGGTGTGCACATAATCAGACCCACCAAAGCAAGGTAAGTGTGAAAGAAAGTTGATTAAGGGAGAAAAAGGTAGATTCACAGAGCAAGAGAAAGATACAGGCTTACAGAAGAAGATAAAGGTTTATAGAGCAAGATAACTATCACTATAGACACCAATAGACTCCATAGCCATGGCAAGCCGGTTAAAAGGCCAACAGGCAAGCAGCATAGAGGCATGGCCAGCAGTTCTCAGTTTCTTTTGTTGTTGTTGTTGTTGTTTTGGGGAGTGTCTCACTTTGCAACCCTGGGTAGAGTGCCAAGCATCATAGCTCACTGTGACCTCAAACTGTTGATCTTAAGAGATCTTCTTGCTTCAGGCTCCTGAGTAGGTGGGACTACAGGTACCTGCCACAATGCCGGCTAATTTTCCTATTTTTAGTGATCAGGTCTTGCTCCTGCTCTTTTAAACTCCTGAGCTATAGCAATCTACCCACCCCAGCCTGATAGTTCTGGATCAGTTCTACCTTGTTATTCAGAGGTTACCCGGGAACCAGAATATTACTGTGTGTGGACCCCCCATGAGCCTCAATGAAAGCCCATTAGGGGTGTGGGCTGCAATGTAGATTTAAATTAATGACATGATAATTAATCTTAAAGCTGTTCTAGGTCACTTTCAAGACTCAATTATACCTATTGGTAGGCTGGGGATTCTTCTACATCCTCTTGTAGTAAGCAGGCTAAGTTCTGATTGGTAAAGTAGTGTGAGCGATCACTTTGCACAGAGCTAAGAAAAGATGAGGGGCCTGAGGACCTGCCTTTGTCCTCCTTCCCCAGGACAGCTAGATTTCTATCTATCTACCTAACATATGATAAATTTTAATAAAATTTTGTTAGATATTACAGTGTGATACAGTTGTCCTTTCTCAGAAGTTTTATGTAGTCAGGTATATATAATAGAGACATTTAATGACTATGTTAAAATATATTATTAAATGAAAACTGGAAAATAGGATAGAAAATTTTATTTCTGGTTAATGGGCAAAATACATTTTCTACCATTACTAACTGCATTTATTTCTTTATTCGAAACTAATTCAACTATGATGATTCCTTTAGACAATCATAATAATGAAGACAAATAAGACTTCTATGGGTTATGGCAAATTTCCTGATACTATTGTAGTAGCCAAGGTAAAACTTCCTTTTTGCCCTCTGAAGATTCATTGAAAAGTCAATTTACAAAAAAGGCAGTGACTAACAAGAAAAAAGGCATACAATTTATAATGTGTATACAAGGAGAATAACAATTCATTAGCCAATCAACCAATGGGGTGCAGAGGCTTACATACAGTCTTGGGGCTGCAAATAGGGGCTCTGAAGATGGGTAAAACCAATTATGATGGTAAATCACGTTATTCTAGTGGCAAGACAGATTATGGGAGGGAGAGGAAAAGATTGATTAATAATGGTGATCTTGTTATAAAACCTCACAGGTAGCAGTCCTTAGAGACAAGAGATGGTAAATATTTCTTTCAGATCTATAAGGTATCAGATACTTGATTAATCTTTCCCAGATATGAACAAGGAAAGGCCTGACTGCATCAAGGCAGATCTTCTGCAGACACAAATTTTTCCCACAAAAGACAGCTTTGCAGGGCTACTTCTGGTTATTGGTTCTCTGACAGCCTTTTCAAATATGTCAAAAATATATTTGAGTGAGTAAAGTATTTTTATTTCCTTCATTATAATTAGATTTCCCACTTCTATATGAATTCTTCCTGATCTATAGATGTGGCTTTTCAAAGTTGTGTAATATAAATATATAAAGAGTGAACTTATTTTACATAGGAGACTTTTAGATATATAATATTTTTTTTCAGGTAGACATGTACCCATTTCAAGAGAGAACTATTTATTTAAAATAGTATCATGTTGAAGAAATGTAATTAAGAATAAATTTTTCTCCTAAACCCTAAATCCTCTCTGTAAAAGTAGAAGAGACAGAAAATACTTTTATTATTTAATAACCATTAAATCAGAAATTGATGTGCATCCCAGGCACTCCTCCTAAGAGATTATGAAGACAGGAAGAAGGCTCTCCATTTTATAAAGCTAAGCAAATATATCTTATTGCATATATAGTTTTAAAATAAACAATACCTAGTCTTCAAGTAGGAAGACTCGGCAGCAATAGTTGTCACATGTACTATAAACTTACTTTATCTCATAACTGGAGTCACTATCTGTACTAACTGATATTTTCCATAAAAAAAATTCTCATGTATTTTATAATAACAGATGTTTATTTGCAAGTTGGAGAAAGGTGCCTGAGGAAGTAAGGCTCCTATCCTCTGTCAGAAGCTGGGAAGCAGAGATGTTATCCACCTTGATGCTTACATTTCAAAGACATGGCTCCCAGATTCCCAAGAAAGGCAATTCTTGGGTCTGCAAGCTGACAGAAGGTCTATCTGGTTTTGGAAGGAATTTGTATACATTTCAAAGAGAGAAGAAAGTGCATACAATTACCAGTTTTCTAACAAGAGCTCTAAGGAACTATGAAAGAAGGGGTTAATTTCCTTCTGTGAATTTTAATTGTCCCTGAAAGTCATGCCCATAAAGTCACATAACATAAACAGGAAAAAAAGGGGAAAAACCAAGATGTTCATGAATGAGTTGCAGTTTAGTGTTCCCTTCAAAACTCACTTATTGTTCTTAAGGTCAGTACTGCCGTAGAGGGCATCACTGTAAGAATAAAGGCAAAATGAACAAAAAAGAAAGCATGGGAGGCAAGCAGGACAGTAGTTTTCTTAAATGAGGCAATCATGGCAAGCTCAGACCTCCATGAGGCTTCATTTTTTCCAGCCATACCATACAGGGCTCCCATGTATATATCTCTTAACAGTTAAAAATGACAGCTTAGCCAAAATAATATCTAATATTTGGCTCTTTGGTCTTAACTATAACTAGATTTTGACCCCCAAATAAAACATATGCTTACTTTTTTTTTATATCCCTGAAGAAATTGTTAAGTCCATTTTTTTTTTAAAACAAAGTTTCATTATGTCACCCTCAGCAGAGTGCTGTGGCATCACAGCTCACAGCAACTTCAAAATCTAGGGCGACGCCTGTGCCTCATCGAGTAGGGCAGCGGCCCCATATACTGAAGGTGTTGGTTTCAAACCCAACCTCGGAGGAATTGCAAAACAGAAAAATTGCTGGGCGTTTTGGTGGGCACCTGTAGTCCTGGCTACTCAGGAGGCTGAGGCAAGAGAATTGCCTAAGCCCAGGAATTGGAGGTTGCTGTGAGCTGTGTGACACCACGCACTCTACCAAGGGCGATAAAGTGAGACCCTGTCTGTACAAAAAAAAAAAAAATCTTGGGCTCAAGTGATTCTCCTGCCTCAGCCTCCCAAATAGCTGGGACTACAGGAGTTCGCCACAATGCCTGGCTATTTTTTTTTTTTCTTGTAACTGTCCTTGTTGTTTTGACAGGCCCAGACTGTGTTCGAACCCACCAGGTCTGCTGTATGTGGCTGGTGCCCTACCTGCTGAGCTATGGGCACTTTAAGACCGTTCTTAACAGGCCAAAACCGTGACCTAAATGCTTTCCTTTTCTTTCATTTTGGAAGATATGACATATATGTTTTGATCTAAGGACACAGGAATTTCATAGTGACACGAGCCGGGCTCCCAGCACTTGGTTTTCATGCTTCCGAATTTTTCTCCATTATCATACCTGTGTTTTCTTAGAGGTTATTGGGAAAAGAGAGCTCATGTTGCATCCAAGAAAGAGCAGTGGTAAAAAGGGAAAATTCAAAAGGTCAATGGAGCACTGGGTGAATATTTTTATCAGAGAAAACAGACAAAGCATCCCTTTTAGCAAGGTCCAACCTGTCAGTTTCTTGTGTAAAACACAACTTAAAAGAATCATATCCCAGAGGAATGAATCTACATGGGAGAGAGGGAATACCCCTTAAAATGCCATTTAAAATGCTCCCTGAAGGAAAAATACAAATGCAAAGATAAAAGAATTTATATTTAAAGAGCTTTTTCTGACTTTTATTAAAAACATATATAGGTGAAAATATATAACTTTCAGTTTGAATCCAACAATAAGTAATAAAATGCTTAGTGAGGAATGACTGGACACTATGTCGCCTTGCTGTGGTATTCCAGTTCACCTTGACAATGAGGTTAAGTTATCCTTGACAACCAGGTCCACTGCTGTCTTAAAAGACATACAAGAAGAAGCACTGTTGTTTCTTATACCTCAAAGATTCTTTAATTGAATATTAGAAAGTACCTTAAGTCTCAAGCAATTTTGCAGGCCCGATGAAGAAAGTTAAACAGATGCAATGTGGCTAATTGTGTTTTCCATGTTTCCAAGAAAAAAATAACAGTATGTTAATAAGAAGATGACTAATATTGAAATCTTCAAATTAGAGTGTAAATTACTTATTTACTGAAATACTTGAGCATCTGTGTTCCAAGCACATTATATGCATTCTAGTTTTTGTATTTAAAAAATCTTTATTTATATTTTAATTAAGTAGTGCTTTCTTCATCTCTCTAATATTTAAAAACATTTCTAAACACATAAACAATGACAAGATTGATTAAAAAATCTAAGGTGTAAAAATGCCACCCTTAACGAATTTATGATTAGAGTTGAAATTATGCAAAAACTACAAATTAGAAAAATGCATAAAAACAATCTGCATTGTTCTGCTTTTGGAAATACTCGAAGGAGTGCTTAGTATGACAAGACTGTGCCAAAGACTTGGTAAACATCCTGTTGTAAATATTTCACAATATTTATAATAATGTCAAACAGAGGCTTGATATTCTCCATTTTACAGATATGAAAACTGAGGTGCAGTGTGGTTCATTGTAGCGACTAATGTCCCAAAGGACCTTAGATAATATAAAACATGATGGAGCTCCTGGGTCCTTGGCAGCTTCTTTTCATAGCATGTTCTTCTTAGAACATTGTTTTTCTTTAATATTCTCCATTACTCCAGATTATTCCAAACCTCAAGGGCTTCTTCCACTGGACAACTCACATAATCCCACTGCTGCTACCTTGATTAGTTCCTAGTTATTATTTGTACCTAAAGTCACCTGCAATTTTCTCAGGCAAGGCTAACCTAACATACGAGAGATTAGACCCATTTTTGTCTCTCATGTTATTCTATCTTCTTTTTGAAAATTTCTACCCAGATTTTTTTTTTTTTTGTAGAGACAGAGTCTTACTTTATTGCCTTCAGTAGAGTGCCCTGGCATCACACCGCCCACAGCAACCTTCAACTCCTGGGCTTAGGTGACTCTCTTGCCTCAGCCTCCCGAGTAGGGACTACAGGTGCCCACCACAACGCTCGGCTAGTTTTCTGTTTAGCAGTTCAGCTGAGGCCGGGTTTGAACCTGCCACTTTTGGTATATGGGGCCGGCGCCCTACTCAATGAGCCACAGGCACCGCCCTACCCAGAATTTTCAATCACTCAATTCCTACTTATTTATTGAATGTGTGTCTTTGGGCTGGAATATAAATTGTGTGAGGGTCTGGAATGTAACTTTTGCCTTGCTCACAGCCATTATTTTCATAATGTAACATTTTTGTGTCTTGAACTTAGGAAATATTGGTTGAAACAGTGAATGGATGAATAAATAGATAATTCTAAAATCCAATTGCAAGATTCAAATTTTTTTCTCTGAATGGTATACATTTAATGGACAAAGGAGACCAACAATGTGATTAACGTTTGTTGCAGTAGCAACAAAAATAATTTTCTGGCTGGGGTCACCACAGCATGAGGAACTGTATTAAAGGGTCGCAGTATTTGGAAGGTTGAGAACCACTGTTCTAGAATAAAAACAATTAGTTCATATGAACATGAGGTACACAAATCTAATTCTAAGGATGAGTTTTAACTGTTCCTGGGAGATTAAATCATCTAGAGTCATAGCTTTGATTTTTAAAATGTCATTATCTTAATGATTACTATTATAAATAATTCCTTAATTTTTGATGAGACAAATACTACATTAAATTAGTCATTGCATTGTTGTTAATATAAGAAAATCAAAGAGGTCCACATTCAACATAGTGGAAAATATTCTTTCAGCCTGTGCCACTGTGAAATTCTAACCATTAGTGTTCCTAAAACAAACAAACAAAAATGTCACAATTTTTAAGAACAATGGAAAGGAAAACATTTCAGAGGTATGTATTGGAATATGAAACACAGTCTCATCAATGTCTTCAGAGAAACCAGAAAAAAATTAGCATGTTTGCATATGTTGAGTACGAAATATAGTGATAGCTGAGACCAAAGACCCTAATACCAGAAATCATGTGGGCTAAGCATGGCATCAAAGCTATATGGTGATGTGTACAAGGGTGGTAAGGCTGAAAAGTAACAGATTTCTGGTATCTTGGAGTAATACTTCCCTGAGCTTGGCGCAGGGGGATATCTGGTGCGGTGCTTTCTCATTCAAGTATCCAAAGCACACAGTCCCTTGGTGATCACGCAGCCCCCGCCCTAAGGGCTATTTCCCCCACTGCTTGTTTGAGAACTTTGGCTCATGCAACCCAAAGAGTTTCATCACTATTCAACTAGGTCTGAACTTTATCCTTTCAGAAGAACAGACTTTAGGGAGGCCCTTCTAAGTTATGCCCTTCCCTAGGCAGTTTTCCTTATAGGAAAAGATAGAGCAACCTTTTAGAGTACACTGTAAGTTCTCTTTTCATCTTTATAGTTACAATTCTGGTATAGTTTAGTAATTTTTTAAATAAAAATCCCTTTATTTAAATTACTGTGTGACTCTAAGTCCTGATTTGGACCCAGACTAATAGATTTTCTATATACAACACGATGAGAAGCATTTTTTTTTTTTTGGAGACAGTCTCACTCTGTGGTCCTGGTAGAGTGCTATGGTGTCTTAGCTCACAGCAATCTCAAAGTATTGGGCTCAAGCAATCCTCTTGCCTTAATCTCCTGAATAGCTGGGACTACAGGCATCTACCACAACACTCGGCTAGTTTTCTATTTATTTGAGACAGGGTCTTGTTCTTTCTCTAACTGGTCTTGAGCCTTCCTGGGCCTCCCAGAGTGCTAGGATTACAGGTGTGAGCCACCACACCAGGCCCCACGAGGGGCAATTTTAATATATGACTTTTTAAAAAACTCTATAAATGATTGTATATTGACTTTGTATAGTAGCTCTCCCTCAATAGAATTGCATGAATTTGTGCAAATTACTTCATTTTTCCCTTTTATAACTTTATCTGTTAAAGATTTACTTTTAGAAGACAGGTTGGTATTCCAGTTATTTTCCTTACATGTATATTTTTAAAGTGATGTAAATCCTTGATTAAGCATCTGGCTCAGAATTGTATTTTCTTTTCCCCCTCCAAAGAAGGAAACCATCATATACATTGTGGCAATATGTTTTATCTCATTGCATCACAGAAAAAAAATAGGCATGTCACATTTTTCCTTTATCACTGTTATTTAGAAGGAAATATAACACTGCTCCTTTCATGTGAATAGCAACATTCCAAAAGTGAGATCCTTTATAAATATGTTCACATTAAAGGCATTGAAATTCATTTTCTAAATCTGAGACTTTTAGTTTATATTCAAATCAAAGACTAGGGAGAAAGTGGAGTACATTTTTTTAACTGTATAAAAAGAAGTAAATTTCTAAAAAAATTTTATTAGCACTACTGATTTGTGAAGCATTTTTTATTAGAGTGACATAATTGCTTCTCTATTAGCTATCATACTTCACTTGCTCTCTAACCACAGGAAGTAGGACTTGGAAGTGGCAGAAAGAGTCTAAGTTGGATAGAGAGGCTAAGAACCAACATTGCGTTCGAATCAGCTCTTGGTAATTGAATTAGAGTCAAATGATAGAAATCTAGCCAGATAAGCAAAGGACTTTATCTGGAGGTTACAACCATGAATACCATGCAGTAATGGATCAAAACAGGCAGGCATTATGCCGGTGTCAGGAAAATCTGGCAAGAGTATAAGAGTTAGGTGTTACATAACTTAAAGATAAATTAAGGCAGTTCAGTAAGTACCAAAGAAACGATTCTAGAGAAGATTGCAGGAGTGCCAAGGGAATTGGAGGAAAGTAGCCTAATTCTAACCTCAGGACTGAAATTTTTAAGACAGATGACTCTCTCAGAGCATGGTGGGATGTGAATCCTGAAAGGACAGGGAAAATGTGCAGTAAAACCAAACCAGGACCCTGGCATTCAATTCAACAAGAGAGAGGTTCTGTTGCTTGATACAGAATGTATCAACAGAGTGGTTTTATTTAATAATAATTAAAAAAAAAACAATGGAGAACATGACTACACTAAAAGAGTGGAATTAGCAAAAAGTCATCTTAGTGTAGAAATGCTGACTTACTGGGTTAGAGTTTTCAAATTCTATGTTACCAGAATTTTTCTTGATTATGAGGCTGGATTTACTCCAGGGAGGAAAGCTGTGTGAA
This sequence comes from Arctocebus calabarensis, assembly GCA_963573935.1. NCBI lineage: Eukaryota > Metazoa > Chordata > Mammalia > Primates > Lorisidae > Arctocebus > Arctocebus calabarensis. Next base: position 16,194 of record CAUYON010009011.1, read on the forward strand.
ATGATTTCACATTATTGCCATAAAGGAAAAACCGAACAAGGGAAGATAAGTAGGGCTTTAAATCTCCATCACAGAAATCATTCATTTCTATTTTGAAATTTACTAATAACTGGAATGCACTTATGTTTATTATCCGCAGATGTGGGCCAAGTTTGAAAATATTAAATAGTATAAGATAATGAAGAAAAGACTATCAAAAGCATTGTTGACTTTTATAAAGTAAATTATCTGATTTCTAAGTGTCATAACATTACAGATAAAAATGTAACCTGTCAGGACACTGTAATGTAGTGGAAATAAAAAGACACAAGTCCTGACTTTGTGTACTAGCTCTCCCTCCATAGAATCCTATGAATTTGTGCAAATCACTTCATTTTTCCCTTTTATAACTTTATCTGTTAAAGATTTATCTTTTAAAAGACAGGTTGGTAGTCCAGTTATTTATCGGTATGGAGCAAATTACCCTAAATTGTAGTGGTAAAAGTCCCACAATCATTCTGCTGTATCTCACCAGTTTTGTAGGTCAGGATTTCCATCAGAACTCGGTTGACTAATTTAACTGTTCCATATGGTACAATGGAGGTCATTTGATGAAATACAGCTATTAGTTACAGCTGAAATTAAGAGAGTAAATCTATACTCACACAATTTGGTCACTTGGTGGGCATATCTGAAGACTTGAGTTCACTTGGATTGTCAACAAAATGTCTAAATGTGGCTGCTTCAGTATACCAGCCTCAGGGTGGTCAGACTTAATTTCATATGTAGAGTCAAGGTGCAAGGAGTAATTTCAGTGAACAAGGTAATATTTTACGTCATTTATAACCTAGCATTGCTTCTGCCACATTCTATTGGTTGAAGGTGCCCTAGCCCGGCACATGTTCAAGTGGAGGGGGTACAGACAGGAATGCCCATAAAGGAAATTTCAAGTAATTTGTTGCCTTGCTTAAAACCTACTACAGTCCATGCCCTTGAAACAAAATTAATGATGTTCCTCCATCATGCAAGAAATACTAAAAATATCATTTGATTGTTTATAAAGATTAGATTTAAGTTCTAGCACCTCATCATTTAGATCAGGTATAATTACAGAAGTGCTTGGGATTCTTTTCCCTGGGTATAGTAACTCTTAGTTTGAAGACCAGTGACAGTAGGGAGACCCTTTACTCACACATGCACACACATGATGTCCAAAGATAAGGAAAGCATATGATAACTGCAATAAACACTCCTGTTCCATGGAGGGAAAGTGGGAAAAATGTCATAATCACTGTCTCATAGAATTGTTTAATACATCCCAGTGCATGATTATATTTCCTTGATTGGGGCTCAATTATGATCCCTGTGTATATCTACATGACTCCTGGCTTTTTTTTTTTTTCATTCTGAAAACTTCCTTTTCCATATAACATAGGATTTTTCTTAAAATACTTTTAATAAAATCTAGTTTTCTTCGATTACTTTCTGCCTATAGATTTTGGGATATCTAATGGCCACTTCTGTCTCCTTAAGTCTGTAACACAATTTTTTAAAAAACCTTTAGGAGACTCTTGCATGTCAATTCCTAATCTATTGCATTTGACAAAAACTATACCTATAAATCTTTTTGAGATAAGCCCTTTTTTGTCTTGGTTTCCCTGTGAAGCTCTTGTTTGACTATGCAGTAAGGAATCTAAGGCACCATTACCCATCCTAGAACATCTAAATGATGTGCTCTTGGAAGCCTCTTTTTCTTTTGTTAACTCAGGATCTATGAGATACAGCATTCAATCCTTCTGAAGTCATGACAATGGATCTCACAGCCATGGCTTGGATTAATTTAGGCTGTGCTCTATGGTAATCCCTATATTTGATCTTTGCTCTGAGACCTTCTCTTATTTTGAGAATAACTTTCTGGTTGTAAAGATTGTCTTAAGCCCTTTGCATCCACTCTGTACTCTACTAGTGGATGATTGAATACTTGATTGTTTAGTTCATCTCTTTTTTCTCTTATCTTAGTATAGACAGCTGGAAGAAACCAGGTGGCATCTTTAGCACTTTTGCCCAGAAATCATCTTAGCTAGATTATCAACTTCATTAAGTACGTTTTATATTTTCCAGGTTACTTCAGGTGACAGTATACGAAACTTCGTGCCAGCGCCAAGCATTTCTGTGTTTTCCATCTCCATCAAGCCCTTCCTAAGTCAGTTAAGGGCCTCTCAAGACTTTTGCCTTCTGCCCAGACAAAAACTTTTGCTGTCCCAGACAAAAACTATACCCTTTAGATTTTGTAATGGTAGCACATCACTTCCAGTTGCTAAATTCTATTCATCAATTGATGTATTGCAAAAAAGAAACCACCCAAAACTTAATTCCCTAAAACAACAATTTATTTTATCTCATAATTTTATGAATGAATAATTGAGCACTATCTGAAGAGTTGATTCTTCTCTTTCATGTAGCTTTGACGAAAGTCACTCAAATTTATTCATGTGGCAGATGGGCTGGGTCAAAATCTAAAACTACTTCAGTCACATGATGCCTCACACGGAATGCTAGGATGCCAATCTCACCTGGAATTTTCAAACTGAATCTCTAGGGTACCTTCTTCAGCATGGCAACCACCTCAGAGTAGCAGGACTTTCAGCCGTGACCCTTTCATGGGAAGGCTAAGAAATATTTCTGGTTCTGGTCTAAAAATGCCAAAATGGGGTTACCTGGGATAGAGTACTACTATAATTTTTGTTTCTAAAAATCTGTTCCAAAACACCAGTAAAGATTTAGCATGGTTATGAAATAAAAGAACAAATATTATAACTTTCTGTTAGTTGTAAGCATCTAAGATGTTGGAAGCAGTAACTAGTCTACAACACTTTTCTTAAAAGGTTTTAATTTAAAGCAGGTAATAATAGCATTGGTTGTTGTAATTGGATAGAAAATATATAAAATATATAACTTCATGTTCCTATAAAAATGGCTATATTGCTTGAACCTCTTGCCATGAAATATGCTTTTCTCCACTAAAGTTTATAAATATAACTAAAAAATTCCATTCTTAAAGTTGTATTTCCAGCTGTTTTTATAATATGAAAAATTTTCTGTCAGTCTTGCTTTGAATATGATTCATTCTTTTCAGTAATGATATAAAGTATCAGTGAATGATATTCTCTCCTTTATGTGGTTCTATGTGGTCACTGAAATAATAAACCCATAGTGATGGGACTAATCTCAGAGATCATCTTGACTAAATCCTTTCAGCCACAGATGAAAGAACTGAACCCTACAGGGACTCTGAAGCTTTTTTAAGATCTCTCAACTGGTTAATGGGTAGAGTCAAGGGCTTTTTCTATGGCCATGATACTAACAGCTAAGACAGCACCATTGAGAGAAATAAGTTTCTCAAATGATATGGCTATTCTCCTGCAGTTTATGAGTTCATTAATTTTTTTAACAACTCTTTCTTTATCTGTTGTACATAATAGTTAGACCATCTTGCTGAGCTGAAATCAGTTGTGATCAGGCTGGATTAATGAAATTTTACTTTTTATCACATCTTACAAAAGAGTAAAAATAACAGATAACATTGTGAATATAGTTCTAAAAATAATGAGGAACTCGTAAAGAAAAAAGTTCTTCATTGTTCTATTTATTTTATTCACTATTTTGAAAATCATAGATTTTATGTGTGGGAAGCTATTTTATCTATTTGCCTTTTCCTCTAAGCTTGGAAATATCTTCTAAACCATTCTGAAATATAAGCATACCACTTGGAATTGGAGACTTCCAGAGATGAAATGCTTGGTTCTGAGAAAGAAAAGAAATTTGGGGTGTAACAATTATAATCGTTATTATGTTCAACCTTATAAAAATGGACATTTCACAGTCGAGACACATCCTAGTTGGTCTATACGCCAACTTATAAATTTTACATGTGATCGTTAAAGTGCCTGCTTCCCCTTTTAGATGAACATCTCCAAACATTTAGAAACAGATATCAAATTTTGACTGTTTCATACTTTCAATACACACAGTTCCTTCAATTGGCAAAAACTTAAAAATAGGAATATGTGAATGGGATGGGGATGAACTACCCCAGAAACCCACCAAAGGAGACAGAATTATGCCCTTCATCTGCACTTAGACGTGCGTTACGTACTTCTTAGCTCTATACCTCTCTATTCCTCTGGAGTGTCTTTATCACTTATCTCTTTGCATTGGCTTTGTACTTTGAGTACACTTATACTCTGTAAATAGTTACATTCAATTAAATGTTTCATGAAATACTTTTGAAAGCCAATATTTTTCATGATAAGATATAAAATTACTGATTTTAAAAATTCTTATTGCTTGATGGTACACTTTAAAATAATAATACCCCACAAGATTATGAACTACTTTATTTTTATACATGAATAGTTTGAAATTATAGACAAAACTTGCATTTGTTGGAACACACTTCTAATAGCTCTTGAGTTTTTTTAAATAAGTAAGTATTATTTTTGCTGGAAAATGATTTTAGATTGAGAAGGATAATAAAGTGTACTTAAAAAACCTATGTGATTATTTATAAAAGTTATTTCTTTGAGTAGGATATGAGGTGTTCTCATTTTCTGCTCCCATAATGCCACCAGCATTACGAGTCTAATAGTGATACATTTCCAGTTACTCTGTGTGAAATATGTTTTCCCATGTCAACTATATTCACTCTTGGTGCATCTGTTCTTTATGTCATTTTTCACATGCAAAAGAGTTGTCTATGCAATTGTCATCCCACACACTAACAACTCTTTAAGGATGAGGATTATGTTTTATATCTTTGTAACTCCTCAGACAAACCTAGTCAAATGAATAGCAGATCATTCAAATCTTTTATTGAATTCATTTTAAATCTTTGATGTTATTGATAGTCATTTCCAAAATCTGTTGCCTAGAAGTGGATATGTTGCTCCATTTGAGAGATGACGATAGTACTATTATATAATCCTCTCCCCTCAGAATCTCAAGTACATAATTTGTTTCCATACCATACAGCTATTCTGCCTCTATGGACTTTTTAGTGTTTCTGAATTCATAGTGCACTATTCATAGTTAACTAAAATATTCAGACCTTTTGTCGTATCTTTTCATCATATTTTTAAGATACTACATTTAATACCTCTTATTCATCCCAGTGTAATTGTTGTTCTTGGTGCTTATATTAACTTTCTGTTGAATTTTCTTTTATTCTCCATCAAATATTTCTAATTTTTAAGTCATTCATTTCTTTTTCAAAAGTTGATGCCTGTTAACTGCATAAAATCACATCTATTACAGATGAAACTCCTCTAGCACTGATTTCCTAAATCATAGAGTTTGACTTTTGCAATATTGCCTTGTAAAGTGTTATATACATGAGGTATTCTAAAATCAATATTTGATCCTTAAATATTGGATTTTTGATAAATGTCAGATCAGAATACAGAATAACATAATAATGTGTGACTGAATTAGAACATGAGTTGCATAATTTTTCATTTCTGTGCTGGGAAGCTGAAAGATGTGTATTTCTCTTTTACCTTTTAAATTCCACAAAAAGCTTTTTTTTGTAAATGCAAATGAATATTTGCCTTCCCTATATAATGCACAACTCATGAATAGAAAAATTAGCTATTTATGAAATTTATGTAAAGTATACCATATTCAAAATCTTAATTATAAGTAAATGTGGCATCAAATTCAGTACATGAAGAACTTAAATACAGCTAACGTAGATCAAGCTTGATAATGCATATTTTGGACGAGCTACATACTTTTATAAGTAGCTTTCTTCAGTCATATTGGCTGAATATATTCCCAAATAGCACTTACATTTTTGTTATTTTCCATTTGTGATGTATTTGTCCATTTTTCTATACACATTAACACCTTAAAATTTAATCTGAATTTTATTCACTATCTCGCCACAAAACAAATGCAAGATCATTTTACCATTGCATCCCACAATTCTGAAATAATGATAACCATTACTAAGATAGCTCCCTTTCTCATAACTATGAGTCATTCTCAAATTTTCTTTTTTTAGCCAGTTACTATAAACTGATGGGAAAAGAATTTACCCCAAATTCCAGCATGTGAGTAAAAATACTATAATTTTCAGAGAAATTGTTCCTAAAATGTGCAGCTGTTACTTTAGTGTGCATTTCTTTTCTACCATTATAACCATTGTCATTGCTTGATTTTACATATACATAGATTAAGAAACAGAAAAGGGTATGTCTTCCTTCTCAGTTATTTTTATAAGTTGGGAAAGCCATTGATCCTCTTTTAATGTCATTTTCTTTCTATATAAAGGAGTTGTTCATTTAAATCTTTTAAAGGAATTAACTACTGCTCAGTCAAAAACTTTAGTAATTAAGCTACATTTCTATTTTCAGTTAAATATATTAAACTAAATCGGACTGGTGAGGGGCAAGGCAAGAAGGCAGAGAGTTCCTGGCACTGTGGCTGGTTATACAGGCAGAAAACTACGGACTACTTAGGCTCACTGTATACTTTCTCTTTTCAGCTTCTGTATGTGTAACTCCTCTAATGAAATGTGCCAGTAACAGTCTCTATTGCTCATCCACAGCTGTGCCTGTTCTGTGTAATTTATCCCACTTCTTAAGACCCAGCTCAGGCACTACTTTCTCCATAAAGCCTTTGTGACAACTGCGGTCTCTGAGTACATTTTTTGTTGTTGTTGTTGTAGCATTATTTTAAGATATTGTATTATAAGAATTAATTAATTGTCTATGTCTCCCTCCATTCCTGTTAGAGGTTGAGTATCTTGAAAGCAGAACTATGGCTTATGTGTATAGTTGCTTTAATCCCCTCTATGTTACCCGAACCCCTATTACTAAAGGTACAGGATGACCATATATTCAGTGTAAGCTGTTCCAGTTCGTTGTGTTTGATCTCAGTAGCATTTTGCTTTCCTGATTGACTCCTGGAAATCCTCTCTTCCTCTGATGCTTTGGCACTAGTTTATCTTGTGTTCCTTTACCATATACTGCATCTCTTTCTACTAATCTTACATTTGCTGGTTCTTCTTCCTCTAACAGATTACAATTGTTTCAGCCCCTGACTTTACTCTCCTCTGGGATGCTGTGGATTCAGAGGCAAAGATAAGAATACAAAGGACAGCTGTTTGGGACTCTGTTCTAGTCCTTCTCCTTGTGCTATTTCTATCTCTAGACCCTCTATTAGTGTCTGTGGTATTTGCCATTATAAATATTGTCAAGGACTTTGGCAGAAAGAAATAAGGCCAGACTTAATTTCTGATATTGAAATTATATATCCAAATTCCTATACTATTTCTGCATAAAATAGCACAATATGAAGAAAACATCTAAAACTACACATATTATTTCATCTAGAAAGTAATCTACTTGATACAGATAGAAAGATAATGATTTATTAAAAGTGCATTGTTTTTCATTAAAATAAGCTTGAATTACCTAGAAAGACTCTGCCATCATGAAAAAGACTTTGGATTTGAATTCTGGGCCTAACTCTGTAAACTCTGTCAGTAATTTAGTAATCCTGGACTACGTTTAGGATTTTATTTTAATTGCCTAGAATTTATTTTACATGTCATCTAAGATCTAAAAATTATTTGTTTCTTTGATCCTGATAACTATGTATTAATATTATAATAGCATTTGAAAAAGAGTGAAAATAAAGGTACAGAACCTTTGAAACTATGTTGAGTCTATCCAGGCCTACACATCAGATGATTTTGACATTGCACTGTTGCTCCAGCCTTACTGCAGCTTGACCTTTTAACATATTTTCTCTTGGCTTTTCCTGTTCTCCATTAAAAACCCAGAGAATAAAACAGAGAACTCTGACTTGCTACTAACTTCTGTGAATCTACCTACGGTTGCCATTATTACTAGCTACCTAAGAAGGTACTAATTTCTTGCTAGCGAAAAGTTAACATGACATTTAGTGACACCAATTTCCTTGAATTTACTGTTTTCACATGATTTCCAAGCATGAGTCTCATTTCTTAAAGAGTTTTTAGAAAAGAACATGTCACATTTTTACCACTATTTAATGTTGAACCTTAACACAGAATGCTGGGATTTTTTTTTTTTGATAGTTAAATTTAAACAATTTAAATTTGAATGTTTCCTCAGGAAAAAATATGCTACAAACATAAAACTTAAAACAGATTTATGAAATTAGTTGCTGTGATAGAAACAACTATATTTAGATCCCCTGGGGTTAAATACTAACTGAAATGTAGGAGGTACTGTGTAGCCGAGTAGTAGAGAGAGCCTCAGACATCCATTCAGAAACAAAAAGCTCTGGCCAGGTGGGTAGGATTTTACTTTCCATTTGAGAAATTCTCATTCCTCTCGAAGAAACACAACATATGCTTTCCTTACTATTCATATTTAGTTCTGCTCTTATTGTTTTACTTTGAACCTAAAGAATTAGGAACTACTTCTCAGATTTTGCAAAAAGAATAGGAAAAGAAATCTAGGACTGATGACCAAATCCATCATAAACCCCAAGTTTCCAGATGTTTTTAATCCAAACATGACCTATTCTAAATTTACATATCGAAGTTGGCATAATTATTCATGTATTGAAAATAAATTAGTCAGTTAATTGCACAACTTGAAATCTTAAACATAACCAAGGAAAGTTTTTCGGACAAAAATGGACTCAGTGTGTCTACCATTTAATGGTATTATATTGTACACTTAAAAATGTATTATAAAAGTAGATCTCATGTTAAGTTCTCTTCCAAAAATAAAAAGAATAATAATTTACCTACATGAAAAGTTATCTATGTGCATAAAGGCATATTTTGTGCCTATATACACAAAGCATGTAGATACTAGGCACACAAAGTGTGTGTGTGTATGTATATGTTGAGAGACAGTAATTACATAAAAACTTCAAGTAACTATATAAAGTTTGTGCTCTGCATGCACATATACAGGTTGTCCATAAAGTTCATGTACAATTTCACATTTAAAATGAATAAATTGCATACAAACTTTATGGACATCCTGTGTATACATACACATAGATAACTTAGTATACATAATATGTGGCTAACATATGCATCTGTATTTAAAACATGTATTTGCTACTGAAACCACCAAAAAAACAAAAGCTAATAAAAGCAGAAAATCTGAGAAACAAGCTTACCTCATTAGCTCTTGCAATCGGCTCTTATAAGCTTAATGTCTTTGAAATGGATTGTGCTTACCTAAAGATTAATTACCTTGTTAAGTTATACTTATATTACCATGTAAATATTAAGTCCTTATTACTGCTAATTATTTTTGTGCCCTCTATAAAACTCTAATAATACATTTTTTTCTAATTTGATCTAGTTATGAAACTGAATTTAAGAGGATAATTAAAAGTATGTGTTCTTGAGAGTTTTAAATTGTACCAGTTAACAAAATCATTTGTGTGATATTTTCCAAAGTAAAGGAACTTTACATAATGAGCTAGTCAAAATGAAGCTAAATTTCTCTTGTAATGCTTTCAGTTTTGGTCAATGTCTTCTATGAGCTAGAAAATCTTCCTAGTATTTACCTAAAACTCTAGCAGTGTTCTTTATGCTGTTGTTGTTTTTGTGGGTAAGAACATTTTAATAATCCTTTAAAAAGAAATCTAACAAGTTGTATAATTCGATTTTCCACTTTAGCAGCAGGCTTTGGCTTACTCATACTAACTTACAAGTGGCCAGTCCATTTCCCAGTGGCCACAGCAGACAGAGGTCACCATCCCCCTCACTGTTCCTCCTGCACACTCCCAAGTGTGGGAGTAGCACATTAGGCTGCTCGTTGGATTGATTAACACGAGACAAGAGTGGGCCCTTGCTTCTGCTTTCTCTGTTTCTCCCCATCTCCCCTTTCATCAAATCATCCCTTAATTGTAAAAATACTACTAAGCATATACAATATGCCAAGTACCATTCTAGTCTACAAGAAAAAAAAGAGCAAAAGAGACACCTGGTGACTTTGTGGGGTTTTCATTCTAGTGATATGTACAGTCATTTATGGGAATTATTTGCACTTCATGTCTAAATTCCAGGCACAACACTGCTTCTCATCTAGCAGATGACATCTGAGTAACTTCTAGCAGTGTTCTTAAAGTTGTACTAATGATAACCAAAAATTCAACAGAGATTAGAAGATTATACCGAATTCTAATTTTGTGTTGCCTTGGAATCCATTTTGAATATAAGTTTGACTTTCTCATACCAGAAGCAGGGCCAGGCACCTGCAGCACATTTCCAGATTTATAAACATCCAAATGACTCAATCTAGTGGCCAGAGTCTAGAACTTAGCAGCATCTCTCTTGCCTAAGAGACTAGGCTCCTTACTTCCCATTGCTTCTTTTATATGAACTATTCAGGCATTTACTCATGAATTTGAAGTGACCCACACATTACCCCCTTGTACATGCTGCTAATTGCTAAGTGCCTCCCGTTCTCTTCCTGACCTTTTATTCCCTTCTCATATGACACCAAAATGGAGAATTATCCTCCTGACTAATTACGCCCTCCTTGTTCAAAATGTGTCAGTAAAAATAGTTGAACTTGTTTCCTATGTTGATGATGTATTGAATTTGCACTTTCCTTGTGATGAACTAAGGGCTGCTCCAGGACTGGTTTTCCCCAGGACGTAGTGTAGGAGGGGACATAGGATAGGGTGCCCAGCACTAAAGCAATGGTCAGACAGGCATAAACTGGACACAGTTCTGATGAGAGCCACCGTGTTTTTGTCAGTATGAACAAATTTCCCACGTGAAGACCCTGTGCATCAAACAACTGGGCATTACACTAAGTAGCTGTATCCCACGAACGGGATAAATATGCATGTCCGGCACCCTTTGGTTTCCCAGTAGGGCAAGGCTGTTAGCTGTACTGGGGATTCTCAAAACACAGATGAAGGTGTAGAAAAAGAGCAACATATAAAACAAAAGCTTTGAAGTCTGTATGTCTTGAGATTTGTATGACAATTACAATAAACACACATTCAAGTAGAAAGAATCAGAAATGTTTTTGAGGATATTGCCAAAAAGCAAAAGCAATGAGAAGAAACTGGCAGAAAACTATGTTTTCTTTTTGCTTTTTGAAATACAAGCATATGTACTCTCTTTTTCTTTAAACTTTATTCAAATTAACATGAAGGCACAATATTTAGTTACATTGTTCTCATTTCCAGGGCAAAATTCCATTTGTGGATAAGCCCTTCACCGGGGGTATGTTAGACACCCTCACAATGTGCACATTAGGTGAGATCCTGCCTCATGCCCTTTCTCCCTCTGCTGTATGTCCTCCCCCCCCACTCCCTCCCACTTCCCTCTTCCCCTGAACTGGACTACAATAGTGTTTTATTGTTCTTAGGAACATATAATTGTTTATAGATTGTTTTCATACTAGTATGGAGTACATTGGATATTCATCTTTCCATTCTTGCAAAACTTTCCTAAGAAGAATGTATTGCAACTCCATCCAGGTAAAAGTCTCTGTCTTTTTAACGACTGCATACTATTCCATGGTATACATATATGGCATGTTCTTGACCTGTTCAACTTAGGTTGCTTCCACGACTTGGCTATTTTGAATTGAACTGCAATAAACATTCGAGTGAAAATGTCTTTGTGGTAAAATGATTTATGTTCTTCTGGGTAGACACCTAGTAATGGGAATGAATCTCGAATGGAAGGTCTACATTTAGATATTTGAAGATTCTCCATACTTCTCTCCAAAAGATTGCTTCATTAGTTTGCAATCTCACCAGCAATGTAGACATGTTCTCTTCTCTCCACATGCACACCAGCATTGGGTATTTTGGGACTTTGTGATGTGGGCTAATGCTGTAGTGAGATGATATCTTAGAATGGTTTTGACTTCCATTTCTCTGAATTAAAGATGATGAGCATCTACTCATGTGTTTGTTGGCCATTGATCTGTCATCCTCAGAGAAGTTTTTGTTCTAATTATTTACACTCTTTAAAGAGTGTAAAAAACCAAATTGGAAATTGTGCCTGTATTACTGATTCTCAAAGCAGATTAAAGAATCCCTGTGGCTCCACAAAAGCACACAGAGTGGTGTAATGGATATTGGAGATTCACAAAGGAGAGTCACTGGGAAGGGATGAGGATAGAAAATTGCCTACAGGGTACAGTACAACAAAAGCCCAGACACAACCTCTATACAATACATACATGCAATCAAATTAACCTCATACCCCCTAAGTCTATGAAAAATTTTTAAAAAAAGGAAGAAAGAGAAAGAAAGAAAAATAAATCTCTAGTCAGAAAAGAGGGTGCTTACATCTGATGTATCTTGTTAATGACTTTGTTAAGCTGAGAATTTTCTCAGGTAAATAAAACATCATCTCTAGGAAACATCAGAGGAAGCTTAGGGAAAAGAGTACAAAGGACAGCTCAGAAAAATGTCCCCAATTTTGTGTTCTAATATATATGTAAAAAACAGAAATAGCTCCTCTCTATATTGGCAGATCTACACATACAGTGTATATCTATATATATAGCCATCTACGTGTAGATCAGATACACATGACATATAAAAGCAGATGTCTGTTTAAAGTACAGAAGTGCCATGTGATTTTCACATACAGCTCAGCATTACATTGTTTTTTCTGTCAATGGTGTGTTGGGTCTGGCTGTGAGCCCAGGTCTCTCACATAATGACTAACCTGAGACTAGCATAGTACCATCTGGTAGTGTCTCAGGTATGAAACACAGGAAGAATATCTACCAATTTACATTTCATCTTGAAAGCATAATAATATAATATAAATCACAATATGACACTTTTTCAGTGGTGGAGCCACAAACCCTCTTGCAAACAAATGAAACAGATAAGGTTTTACTTGACTGTTGTGGAAGAATGAAACACACACACACACACATATATATAAAATTTAGAGAACAGGTGAAAAATAATGACTTCTTTCATGGGCTCAGAAATGTGAAAATGATCATATACTTTTTAATCCAGTGAGGACTTGAACTAGTTACACAATTAAACACAGAGCAATAAAGGACAGATGGGTGGTCCTGGGAAGGATTGTGGTGAATCTATGAACTTTCCATCAGGAAAAAATAAATGATTTCTGACATTACTTCATAATAAAAGAATAGAAAAAGCACATTTTTGTCCTATGAACAGATGCATTTGTAGGTTTGAAAAACCATCTACACAACCTGTGTATGTATTTATCTCTCTGTTATCTAGCAATGTAAACAGGTATTTGCCTATTTTTCTTGCCTCACATACAAAAACCTGATCCTATGTGATGATGACAATTATTCCAGGTGATATTTACTGTATTCTATATTAAGGTTTTAAGTAAATGGTTTTTGTTCATTCTAAACATGCCGGGATAATGGTCCACATTACACAGAATGATTTATCTCATTCATTTTTAGATCCAAGCATGATTAAGAAAATTAAGCCTATATTCATAAAATAAGGATCATTTTTTCATTTTCTATTTCATTTTGTTAGTAATGATGCCATTATTAAAAATCTTCATTAGATTATTTTTGCAAACCGTGTGTAGCAACTAACAACGTCTCATGTGACTAATTGGATAAGGGATAAATAAAGGAACAATTATCTTATATGATGATCATATAAATACTTCTGCCTAAAATTTTAAAATTATCTCTGATCTGATATTTTCTTTTTTAAAAAGGACACTGGAATATATAATATGGTCAATATCACATGAGTGTTACAGGTTAAACACATTACAACTAGATTCTCTTGCCACTTGGTCTAATGGAAAAAAGTCTAACACAGAATTACCTCAGAAACAAAAATTTTCTTGTAACAGGGAATGTCATAGCAAGACATTAGCATATTTAGGTATTTTTTTTAGTGTATTGTTTCCGTTATTTGCTAAACTGAGCTTTTTCCAAAATTCAAAACTCTTTTCCAAAATCTACTGTAACACTGGTGTTTTTAACAGTTGAAAGTTGCATGAATCTTTGACCTTGGTAGAAATGATACTGTGTGTAAACATTGAGACACGAAAACTTTTCCTTAGCTCATCCTCTTCCTCACTAATTGATAGTGCTTTCTGCTGCTCTCATTCATGGGACTGGTATTTTAGAGATGGAAACCACCTGGGAAATCTCCTTCCCCAATTCTTACTGCAAAGTTTTTGTCATTTTTCGAATGGACCTTAGACATGGTATATGGTGTCTTTGAACACTATATTAGAAGGCTGCATGAGGGACTTTAAATACACATAACAAAATCCCAAAACCAGAGATGTTGGCGTGGATGTGGAGAAAAGGGAACACTTCTATACTGCTGGTGGGAATGCACACTAATACGTTCCTTTTGGAAGGATGTTTGGAGAATACTTAGAGATCTAAAAATAGACCTGCAATTTGATCCTATAATTCCTTTACTAGGTATATACCCAGAAGACCAAAAATCACATTATAACAAAGACATCTGTACCAGAATATTTATTGTAGCCCAATTCATAATTGCTAAGTCATGGAAGAAACCTAAGTGCCCATCGATTCACGAATGGATTAATAAATTGTGGTACATGTATATCATGGAATATTATGCAGCCTTAAAGAAAGATGGAGACTTTACCTCTTTCATGTTTACATTGATGGAGCTGGAACATATTCTTCTTAGCAAAGTATCTCAAGAATGGAAGAAAAAGTATCCAATGTACTCAGCCCTAATATGAAGCTAATTTA
>CAUYON010009014.1:0-10623 GCA_963573935.1 Arctocebus calabarensis
TTTTCTCTGATCAGAGCTTGTGGGTTGGGACCTGCTGTCCTCCCTGTGGGAGGGGCCAGCTGCCCCTCCGCCGGACAGAGGGAAACAGTCTGCAACAGTTTCCATGGTTAAGAACTATATTTCAAACATGCCAATCCTCCCCATCTCTGTGTCTCACCAGCTGCCCATCCACTCCAATAGTTCGCACAGGGAAAGATCCAGAGCTCCCACCCTCTCACCTGCCGACCGGGGAGAGATGGGCTACGGGACCATCTCTGCCGCCATCTTCCAGCACCTCAGCTCTTTATATATTAAGGGCAACAAAACTTATTATATTAATTAAAACTTATTATATTAACTTTATATATTAAGGGCAACCAAATTTATGCCAAGACTCTCAATTGTTTAGTTTGCTTTAAAATATATTTTCGAATATAGAAGTTCTAAATTTGTATGCAGTTTAATCAGTAAAGGTTTTTTGTTAATGTGGTGTATCACATAGTTTATCATTCCCTGATACATTCAAATGCCACTTTTCTTATATAATAAGCATATTTAGGTATATTTTTTCATGGAAAGTGTTGCTGATTCATTGATATTGTGCATTAATTAAGGTTTCACTTTTAAATAATAATGACATGAGGAAATTTTCAAAATAGCATAATGTGTAGTGAAAAGGGTGGGATGCATATACTATAGTCCCATTATTGAAAATGTATAGAAAAAATTTGAAAGTACATATGTAGATATGTTGGTGATGGCTATCTCTGAGTGTTGACATATAAATTTTATGATTTTATTTTCTTTCTATGTTCCCACATTTTATACTATGAGCTTATGATACTTATACACATATAATCAGTGCTAAAACAGCACATGTAATTGTAAGCACCTAAGCCACTAAAGAAATACAGAAAGTATATATGGTACATGTATCACCTATGAAATTAAAGGCTGTATTATATTTATAAACACTATATGCCTAAGAAGGATGTCTAAACATTGTATTCTAGGAACACTGCAGAAGACAAAACCTGCATGAAATAGAAACAGAAATTTATAAATAGCAAATACGCTTTGATAAGAATATAACAGGATGACAAAAGGAAGGTGATTGTAGTAAAGAAAGATTAATGAAAACTAAAATGTAATTGCAAAGTAAAAGGACATCTCAGAGGCTTGAAAGGCAGATTTGATGTTGCATAAAATCAAATTATATCAACTGCATGCATCCTCCTCTTTCTGTCTACCACCTCCTTTTTCCCTGTAGAACCTGACTCTGACCATCTTTCTACAACAGCCTAATTCATAGGTTCTATTACCTTTTCCCTGGTTCTAAATTTGTATGCAATTTAGAACCTTTTTTCTCTTTCTTTTCTTCTCATCCCAGATTAATTTCTGTAGTCAATTGCTATCATTATTCCTTTGCTTACACCTTCTATCACCTTTCTCTCCCCTCTTCAACTGAAGAGACCACTGCTAAGTTTGGACCCACTTTTGCCTAATTTGTGCTACTCCTGCAATTAAAGTAGCTGGAGAAAAATAGACATTGACATTAGCCAATCTCACTTTGAATTTGTGACTACAGATCTCAAGTAACCTGTAACACTTTCTGGTAATCCTAGTTGTCATTGTTGTTTGTTTGTTTTTAATTTATTACCATCCAACCACCTACTATCCTGACTATGGACGTGTATCACGTTTTATTTTCTCTCCCCAATCCTGCAATGCATCTTTTCTTAGTCTCACTCTCAACTGATACACTGGCTTTTGACTTCACTGGGAAAACTGAAGCAGTCAGAAGGGATCCTGTGGATCTGCCTACCAGCTCCTGTACACACAGTGCTGCATTTCCGATTTCACCACAGGGGAAGGAACTGTGCTCATTTCTAATGTTGGTCCTTCCACAAAGCCCGAGTTCACCTCTCCAACTCCCCTTTCTTTCCTACATAATTATATTTTTACCTTCTTATTTGAAAATACAACTTTGCTATTATTTCTCCATTATGGAAAGAAAAAATTACTTCTCTTGAGCTCACTCTTCATATCAACTCTTCCCTTCTTTGCTCCACTTTGTAAAAAGACTCCTTGAAGGAGTATTCTTACCGTCTCAGATTCTTCTCTCCCTGTGCCATCCTCACCCCTTTCTGCCCAGAATTTCACACCTGTGCTCCATGGACACTGACTGCTCTCACTGAGGCTGACCCCACCCTCAGCCCCCTAAATCTAATGGTCAAGTCTCAATCCTCAGTCTACTTGATTTAGTAGGAATATGTGACATAACTCAGCGCTTTCTCACACTTAGCAACACTTTCTTCACCTGAATACCAGGATACTACTCTGCTCCCACATGGCTGGATTTCTTAGTTTCTCTTTCTGTATTCTCCTCTTTTCTCCTACTTTTTAATGTTGATGTGCTCCAGGGCTCAGTCTTTGGTCCTCTTCTCTTTTCTCTCCCCATTTTTTACTGTTCTCATTTTCTAGATGAGATTTATTCAACATTTTGAATATGTCCACCCATCCCCAAATTTAGGTGCTACCAATGTGATGGTATTAGGAGGTGGGCAGTGAAAAGTTAAAACAAGCTGTCCCAAACTCACCGAGAAGGTAGCCATACATAAGGAATATGGAAAATTGTAGCTTTACAAAATATTCATTACGAAATTTTACAAAGAGATGGACAACACATAAGGAATGTTTTGTAAATATTTTGTAAAATGCATGTAAAGTACATCCATCAGAAGTCCCCTGGGACTCGGTATAATATTCTCATCTGTACTCTGTGCCTGTGCTGATACAGAAAACCACTCTTTAGAGCACTGTGAGTTGTCATAGCAGAGGGAAAAGGAGTAGCTGGGCTAGTTTGATTGGCTCTTAGAGCTTCCAGATATAAGTTATGTGCCTACCACTCACAGAGTCAAAACAGGTTAAATGATGGAAAGCAGTCAAGAGGGTTAGTTCAGAATCAACAACTGCACTGAATCCACCCGCACAGCTCTGCCTCTCCTGACAACCATTCGGAAACTGTTGGATATGCTTTGAAAACAATGCAGAATCTGATGACTGACTCCTCACCAACTTCGCTGTTATAGTTCTAATCTGAACCACAATTATTACTTTCTTGGGCTTCTGCACTTGTCTCCTTACCAGTTCTCCTGTTTTATCCTCATCCCACGTTGACCTGTTCTCAAAGTCTTAACTGATGTAATCGTTCTAGTAAATAAGTCAGCTCACTGGACTCTATTGCTGAAACTCTAAATTCATTTAGCATCAAAGGCAAAGTCCTCAAGTCATATCCCACTACCTCCTCATATCACATTTGTGGATATCTTTGCCTTTATTCACTCTGCTGTATAATCCTGGCTTTTTCCCTACTTCCCCCAAATACCTTTTCTTTCTGCCTGGAAGACCACCATGTTTTCTGTTCCAGTTGACTTCCATGTAGCTAAATTCCCCCAGAGGTCTACTTGCCTAACTCATCTCTTTGAACAAATGGTACCTTCTTGTTGGAAGCAAACACTGACTCCTCTATCTAAAAATTACATCTCATATGCTTATATTAATCTGAAATTTAAAAAATTACATTTCACGCCACTCCTTCCAGAGAGACCCCTTTCAATAAGATGAGGTTTCATTTTATAGTTTTTATAGTCCCCCATCTCTAAGTCTTGTATCATTCCATCTGCAGGTCAATTTAACTCTTACTTACCACAATTTTAGCCTTTCACCCATGCACAGATTATCTCTAGGATTCTAAGCACTGAAAGGGGTTTTTAAAGGGGTTGTAAAGGGGTTTTGTTCACCAAAACATCTCCTTAGGAGAAATGGTTGTATTAGCTTCTAGGAAGAATACATAGAGGCAGAATAAAATCAAAATAAAAAACAAAACAAAACCCTCACCTACCTCGTTATGAGTTAGGAGGAAAAATTTAATAAATAATCTTGGAACAATCCTTAGGTAACTTGAGTTATGAGAACATGAAAAGTTCCTGGAAAGCTGTATATTTAAAAACACTGAATGTAATTTTGACAAACATCTAGGTATCCACTAATGTAGATAACATGAATAATATGATAAATCAGGATAATTTATGTAGAAGGATGTTCATGTTTTACAATGTCAAACATTACAGCAATTGGTAAATTCACAAAAACATAGCAGAAGCCTGGAGCAGTGGGTCACGCCTGTAATTCCAGCACTTGGGAGGCCGAGATGGGTGGATTTCCTGAGCTCACAGGTTTAAGACCAGCCTGAGCCAGAGTGAGATCTCATCTCTAAAGAATAGTCGGGCATTGTGGTAGGCACCTGTAGTCCCAGCTACCTGGAAGACTGAGGCAAGAGAATTGCTTGAGCCCAAGAGTTTGAGGTTGTTGTGAGCTATGATGCCACGACACTCTACCAAGAACAACAAAGTGAGACTCTATCTCAAAAAAAGAAAAATAGAAGAATATAGCATACATTTAAGGTTCCCATAAAAAAAAATCATTGGATTATACACAACAGAAGCTGTATAATAAATATTCAGATGATACTGCATGAAAACAATAAAGAAATTATGAAAGTTTATATTAAAAAACACATATGTGAGAAACTTTTTAAATTACTTGTGTGCCAAAGAGGAAATAAAAATTGCAATCATAAGCTATTAAGAAATTAATGATAATGAAGCAATTAGATTATTAGTTATGAAAATTTATGAGATGTGGCCAAAGCTATATTTAGATAGAAATACTTTTATTGCTTAAAAATATAAATTAGGAATTTGAGAAATTGTTTAAAAAAAAACCTTCAAAAGTTTAAAGTCATTAAGAAAATATTTCCTCTTTGGCCCACTATGTAAATCAATGACTTTTTTTTTAAGGGATAAAAATATGTATTGGTTTCCTCTTCTGGTAAGATTGATAAAGAAGAGGAAAAATTACAAGCACACATCATTAGGAATCAGAGAAGTATAATATGATTGCAAATAAAGATGTGAAAACATAACATACTCTTCTTTCAAGACCTCTAAGTGGTTATATCAACTCCACCTACATCTCATTGACTGGAGTTCAGTCATATGGTCTCAAACATGTCTCTTTAAGAAGAAATGGTTTCAAGTAGTGTCTATATCTGTTTCTGTAAAGGGCAAGATAATAAATATTTTAAGTTTGCAGGACATGCAGTCTCTATCACAACAGTTCAACTCTTTTGTTGTAACATAAAATCATCCATAGACAATATGTAAAGGCGTAGGGGCATAGCTGTGCTCTGATAAAACTTTATTAAAAAAACCATGATCAGCTGCATTTAGCCAGCTACCCACAGTCTTCTGACCCTTGCTAGTACATAGCATTGTTGTTGACACATATAATAACAGATGTGAAACTATATCTGTAATGTATTGTAAAGAAAGTATTTACTTAAAATCCAAATATATTTTTATAAGAATATATCTCTCTTCATACATGCAGATACATGGATATATTTACATTAAAATAACCATAGGATACATATAAAAATGTTAGCACCAATTATCTGTTGGTGTTTCAGGTAATTTTCTTTTCTATGTAACTATATTTTCTAATAATTTTACAATAACCAAGCAGCACATAAAATAACTAATAAATAGAGGAGAGCTGAGAGTGAAGGTGATCTGAGAAAATACAATTTAAAATGTATTTTAAAACTGCATTAATCGTCAAAATACTTTACAGGTACAGACATAAGCAGACAAATCCGTTGAACTGAATAGAAAGTCTAAAAATAGGCATGAAAAAAGCATAAGAATTTCATTTGGAAAAAAGTTTTCTGGGTGAATACATATGATAATAGGTTAAAATAAAATTTCTAGTACACAGTGATTGCTGAATAAATATTTTTGAATGAGTAAGTTGAGCTATGGATTAAATATTGATCAATTCAAATATTTTTACTCAAGGTGGCATTTGGCATTTAATTTTTTGAAGGCATTGTGATTATATCTTATTTAGAGATTCTTTATTCCCTATGTACTCAACTGCATCAGTAAAATGTTCTGAATCATGAAGTGAAACCATACCCTTTTCTCATTATTCCATGGTTCTCTCTCTTTTTTTTAATTAACACTTTAATTCTTGGAGAATTTACCTTTTTGAGGAAAGATTCAGCCTCATTTTCTTTTCACTTAACCAATTTTCCCCAGACCATTAAATTTCTAACACTTCCTTTCCCAACTAAACTGAAATGAAGGAGAATTTAATCTTGCCCCCAACTACCAAAACTGACTACCAGGGCTGCCCTCTATGGGTTTATGACAATAAAAACTCTAACCCCTCAGGTTAGATAATCTGTTGCATGATAATTAACTGTATGAGTAATTATTGTGTTATGCAAATAAATAATGCAGATGAGTCATTTCATTAAACAAGCACCATGGGGTCATTAGGTTTTGATCTCTGTCCTAGTCTTTGGGGGAAAAATACTTTCTATGAACTGCTCTTCTGAACTGGCAATAAAACATCACCAGTAGGTTCACATTAAGCTGGATAATATGCAGACTGCTTGATTTGTATTGAATATGTGTCTGGTGGTTGGGGCCCACTGTAATGAACTAGCCCACAAATCACAGCTTAATGGGAATCTACTTTTACATATTGCTTAATTAAAAGTTGTGAGCTTATTAACATGTGTCTTTGGCACTGAGCTTTGGGGATGTAATCTCTGTGCAAATAAGACTAGGTTGTAAAAGTTTTATAGATTGACGATGATATTATAGTCCATACCTTAATAACCCATTATTTCCCCAAAGAATTTTTCATATCTTACATTTTTCTATCTGCTATAACTGATTCTTTCCCTTTCGTTTTCAAGGTGTAGGGTATATCAAAATATGTACCGGTATCAAAAAAGGACTATATCTTAAGTAGTTCTTCTGAATATCTTTTTATCATTTAATCTTATTAGCAAAGCTTCCTGGAATAAAGTCTCAGAAGTCCTTTCATTAGAGAGGCTCCAGGTAGTATGGATGTATTATGTATAGACTTCCAGAATTTCCATTATAAATCTCTATTTTCAGGGATTTATAATTCAGTTATAAAAATTTTGCCCTAGGCTTAGAATTGGAACACAAGGTCTTAGCCTGAGAAAGTACATTGTTAACACATAGAAAAAAAAATTATGTTGTTTTCATCTTACCAAAGTGAAAAAGTAATGGCATGTAACTATTTTCAAATACTTTCTGATATGCCACTGTAAGATAATGCTTGAAAATTTTTGTTTTGTTTTAACATGACATTTGCCAGTACAAGTTGGATCTATCAGGTGTGGAACAAAAATGTGTTAATGCCATAATTGGGTAAATGAGGTGAAAGTTATCTTGATTAGTAGCATGTAAGTACTCCAATTTGTATAAATAATCAATACATCAAAACAAATAATGTCATAAATGTATGTATGATCTATGTACAAATGACTTAATAAAAAATAAAATAAAATAAAATGATAAAAAAAAAACCCATGACATTTTACAGTATATTTGTTTGTAATTTTAACAGAGTATTCTGTGGAGGGGGTTTAATGTCAAAATAAAAAGTTTCTTCTCTGGGACTTTCCCCTGCAATAGTTAGCCTAGCTATTTCTGATCTTCATTGGTGGAACATTAGAAGCAGAACATTACTGGAGTGATAGCTTTGAAGTTTCTCAGTTTACTAACTCCCATCAACATCCGGGGCAAACAAAAGTTTTACTGTTCTAAAGAATTGAACCCTATTATTACTGCTTTGGGTAACCGGTAACCCCATTGTAATTAAAAATTCAAACTGACAACCCAGGATAACAAAGTTATCAATGACCTTTGCCTGATGGAAAAACTATGGGAGAAAACCCAGGCCCAAGTTCTGTCACTTAAATGCATTTGTGACTTTGGAAGATTTAACTGAATGACCTAAACCTGTTTCTACAACCTTCAAAATAGCCTGAAGATAAATTGATTTGCACTATTCCTCCAGAACTTAAAATTATTTACATAGCTAATTACACATAGCTTGCTAAATTCACCGAAGACTTCCATGTCACCAAATCCAACGGACACTTGAGTCATCTATTTAATCTCTCCATAGCATTCTAAACAGGTGATCACCCACCACTTGTGGGCACACTGGCATCTAAATGAACTTAACATCAATGATCTGTGGTTCTCTTTTACCCCTCCACATGCCTCTTTTGTTTTCTTCCCATCTCAGCTTGTTCATTATATGTTGAAGTTCACAAGATGGTTTAGTAGATTTCTTCTGCTGTCCTGTACTCCTTCTGAAAGGGACCTTGTCCTTCCTG
The DNA here is from genome assembly GCA_963573935.1 of Arctocebus calabarensis. Taxonomy (NCBI): domain Eukaryota; kingdom Metazoa; phylum Chordata; class Mammalia; order Primates; family Lorisidae; genus Arctocebus; species Arctocebus calabarensis. Next base: position 8,273 of record CAUYON010009014.1, read on the forward strand.
ACAACTTCAAATGCCATCATATGCCTTCTTCCAAAGGTTTACTGGGGACCCATATCACCCTTTGAACCTCGGAACTCTTAAAGTCAAAGTCCACACAGTATTTCCTCTTGATTATATGCCTCTTTGTCACTTTGGGGTTCCCCATCTCTGGCTCCAAAGCTTTATTCCTTCCTTGGTACTTATGACTTCCATCTCTTACTCAGTTATTCAAAGTACTTGGCTTCATCCTGATATCATTTCTCCCTCTGTACACTATGAATCAGCAGTCAAGTTTTCAAATGTTAAAATAAGTCGTTTCTTTTTTCTTTTCTTTTCTTTTTTTCCCCGACATCTCTTCCTTAGCTTATGCCATTAAGATCCTCTTTGGTAACTAATCCAATCGCTTCTCCTTCCCTAAGCCTCTCCCTTGCCTTATTCAATTCAGTTTCCAACTTGTCTGACACTTAAAAATACAAAATAACTCTCATCTTGTCACTAGCCTACAAAACATCCTCCAATAGCTGTAACATCACATTTAAGCTAAGACTTAGATTTCTGCTGCACAGGGTACCCTATAATCTGTGTCTCCAGCTTCTTCCCTTGTGGCATTCCTAGTTACTCTCCCTGCCCTAGTTCTGTATTTATTCCATTTACTCAAGAATATCTTTGCCTTTTCTGCTGCAGGCCCTGGCATGCCATGTTCCCACGACTTGGAATACCCTTGTGACTCTCCTGTCCTTCTCCCAGGTGGCCCTCCGTGATCTTGCTGGTGGAGGGGCAGCTAAGATGGTCCTTGGGATGGGCCCCTCAGTCCTTAGTGAGTGTCTTTCTTTTTCTCCAGGTTCTAAGCCTCATGAGAGCAGGGTCCTCTCTGTCTTCCAAGAATCTGACCCCAGCCCTACTTGGTGCCTGGGCCATGGCAGGTACTTAACGAAAACTTACTCTCTGACAGAATGCACAGACTGAAGTCCTGCAAAAGACAGAGGTCTTGGCCCTAGCAATGCCCGAGACTCTGGAATCAGTGAGAATTTTATTATACATTCCACACTTACCATTGTCTGAAGATATTATGTTATTTTTCTCCATAGGATAGTAAAAACAATTAAGCAGACCAGGCTTAATGGCTCCCACCTGTAATCCTAGCACTCTGCAAGGCCAAGGCAGATGGACTGCTTGAGGTCAGGAGTTCACTCAGGAGTTTGACACCAGCCTGAGCAAGAATGAGACCATCTCTATTAAAAATAGAAAACTCAGCCAGGTATCATGGAGGGCACTGTAGTCTCAGATACCAGGGAGGCGGAGGCAAGAAGATTGCTTGAGCCCAGTAGTTTCAGGTTGCTGTGAGGTATGATGACGACAGTGAGACTCTGTCTCAAAAAGAAAAAAAAAAAGGAGGAGCCAAGATGGCAGCCGAGTAACAGCTTCCTTGCAACTGGGCACGGTGAGACTGGGGAGAGAAGAATTCAGGCATCTCTGGCTGGCGAGATCTGCCCAGAAACATCCCTTTGGGGACACAGTGAGACAGCGTGAGACTTCTGGACCCCCTGAGGAAGGCAAAAGCAGTGGAGATCTGGCAAGTGGTTGCGAGTGTTCGTTCAGTCTAATCCTGCCAGCAGCTGTGGCTACAGCACCAGTGAGATTGCAAACTGGAAAGGCCTCACCTGTGAGCTGTTTGGGTTTCTTTTGGACTTGGCACTCGGTTGAACTGCCTTGAGAGAACTGGGGCAAGAGTGTGGAGGTATTTGAGTGTTGTCTGGGGCTCCAGACTGAGCCACTGAGCCAGACAGAGCTACCAGTGTTTGGTTGTGGACTGTGTGGAGCCATCGTAGGAGAACTGCCCCGGCAAGCTCCACCCTCAGGGTAGCAGAACAACCATTGGGCGGGAGCAAGTGAGCAGCCTAAAGGCAGGGATTGAGATGCCTTGCAGCCTTAGCCCTTGGGGCATTGGGTGAGACCAGTTTCGGCACACTGGGTAAGTGAATAGCCACTTAAGGAGTGATCCCAGCCACAAGCACTTTCCTGAGAAAGCTTCTGCTTAGCCCAAGTTTGCAATTTAAAGTGCCTTCTAAACAGGCTGAGGAGGATTATAAGCTCTCCACCCTGCAGGGTTTGAGAAATCATTTCAGGCCTCCGGTCTCCATTTTTTTCCAGCTGTATCAACATTCTGATTAACATATCATACCCCTGAAGATCACTTCTTACCCAGGCAATATCAGCAAGATATATATGCTGCTTTGTTTCTTGGTTTTGTTTTGTTTTGTGGGTTTTTTGTTGTTGTTGTTTGTTTGTTTTCGTTATTGTTGTTTTATTTTTAATTTCAACATTTTCCTTAAAGATTTTACTTTTCTATTTTTTATTGCTTCATTTTTCTA
>CAUYON010009019.1:0-12432 GCA_963573935.1 Arctocebus calabarensis
TTGTGGTGGGTGCCTGTGGTCCCAGCTACTTGGGAGGCGGAGGCAAGAGACTCACTTGAGCCCAGGAATTGGAGGTTGCTGTGAGCTGTGATGCCACAGCACTCTATCCAGGGTGACAGCTAGAGGCTCTGCCTCAAAAAAAAAAAAAAAAAATTCTATTTGCTATTCCTATTATGGGATAGTGCGGCTCCAACTTGATACACAACATGGTCATGAACTGTACAGCCAGACAAGCCAAAGCCTGCTAGTGGGCCCCTAACACGCCCTTGGGATCCATTCTATTGGCAACACCAATTAAACCCAGCGCCACGGTGGGCGCTGTCAGCGCAGAGAGGGGCTGACTCTCTCCAGCTTTTGCGTGCTTACCAATTAGTGTGGAGATGTCTCAAGTGGCTATCACACACTACAGTAGTTCCCAAATCTGACTCATCCATAGAATCCCCAGAGCCTGTCGAACACCAGCAATCTGTACTTTTGGAAGTCACTCAAGTGATTCTGAGGACAAGCCAAATGTGGGAATGGCTGGAGCAGGGAGCTGGAAGGCCTGGACTTGAGAACTAGTGCTGTACCCAACTCGGGACCTCAAGCAGATGACTCCCTGCCGCTGGACGGCCTGAGGCCCTTTCCCACCCTGAAACACTCAGTGTAAGTGTAAGTGGCCACGTCACAGGCCAGGCTGCCAAACAGTGGAGCTCAAAGACTCTGGTGTGAAGAAGGACTCTACCTAGGGTGTAACAGGTACTGACAGAGTGGATGGCCGATAAACAGCGCCCGACCACTAGATCAGCAGTGCACTGGAATGCTAGTGAAAGCTGCCAGAAGGCTGTTTGCACTGAGAAAAAATGACACACCTCTCTAGGCACAGGTGTTATCGCACCAATGCACCTGCTCTTAAAAGTGTCAAACCCCAATCACCCTTTTGAAACAAAATAAACCCATGTCCTCTTTGCTCTTCCCCTTGAGCAGCTGAGGGGTCATGAACACAGACCTGGCAGCAGGGTGGTGACCCCGGCTCAGGCCATCCCTTGGTGACATGAACTGGCTGGAAACCATTTTATCTGTGAGGGATCTTCTAATGCTAACGTTCTGTAACTTAAAACTATCTTCTGTGCCTTCGGACACCATCCCAAGCCAGTGGCTGTGAAGGTCTCTGAGAAATTACTTGACCTCAAAAGGAAAAGGGACAGAAGGGGGATGACGTGAGGGCAAAGTCTAAGGTCGCACAAGTCTGGAGTGGTTAAGTTGGAGCTGTTTCTTTTTCTTCACTTAGCTGAGAAACCAGAGTGTTAACTTTGCTATGTTAATGCAAATCGTGAACTCCCAGGATGATGGTGCAGTCCAGGCTGCCCAAATCATTCTGCCCTTAGAAGTTTTTCCTATGAAGCATCCCAAGGAATGAGTATTTTTCAGAACACACTTTGAAAACATGATTGAGTTTTCTCATCTTAATTTTTATTTAGAGACACAGTCACTCAGGATACAGTGCAGTGGTACAACCACAGCCCACAGTAGCCTCCAACTTTTGGGCTCAAGGGATCCTCCTGCCTCAGGCTCCTGGGTAGCTGGGTGCAAGTGTGAGCCAGCACCTACGGCCTATGTTGTTCAGGCTGGTCTTGAACTCCTGGTCTCAAGTGATCTCCCACCTCGACCTCCCAAGTTGCTAGGACTATGAGTGTCAGCCGCTGTACCTGGCCTTTCCCAGTCTACTATCAAAATGTATCTAAAGTGCAGTCTGAGAGTCTGGGCAACAAAGTAAAGATACTGAGTTGACAGCCGACTATTGTATTTTACTTTTAATCCATGAGTAACTGCTGTATTTCCTCACTTTGGTAAATAAATCTATTTAGGCAAATTTTCCTTTGGGAAGCATCCATTCCCTGTGAAATGCCTGAAACCAGGTTTAAGATTACCTCACATTTTTTACAGAATAAATATATTAAAATTATATCAAACTATATTAAAAACCTGAGATAGGAGGGAAAAAACATTCCAAGCAAGCATTCCACAAACATTCCAAGCAAGCAACCCGTTTGAGTTTTAGGCCAAAAATTTAATTTTATAGCCAGTACACTGAAGGAAAAAGTTTATAAGGATTTTTTTTTTTTAAATGTACTCAAGAACCAGAAAAGAGAAAATAAAAAGGGAGATTCAAATAGGAGTATTTAAATGTTTGAATTTCTGGCAGTAGGTTCAGTGATAACAGACTAATCCCTGTATTATCACACCTACGTTTACTCAAAAATTAGTCTGCGCAGAGCTATCAAACCACCCCCACGATTACAGCGAGGGTGTAACCTTCTCTATCGTTTAAAACGTCAATGCTGTTCTCCAACATTCCAGCCTTCTTCTGACGGTGCCACTTCAGCAACTTCTAACAGCTTTTAAATATTTGGATAAGACCTTTCAAACACTTAGAAATGTTCTGATAGGAAGTAGATACTGTAAACTTTCTTCCACAAAAGGGAGTATGACAGGAAAAAAAATTCTCACAACTGATGATAAATGAATTACAAAAGCTTTTAAGATGCAATTTTGGTTCACTTAATTGAAATTAAAGACAATATTGTATTTTGATTTTCACGTTGAGTCATGTACTCTTTTGTAACAGCTTTGATGAAATATAATTTACATAAAATCACCCATTTAAAATGTACAATTCAGAGATTTTTGGCATATTCACAGTTATGCAACCAGCACAGCCATCTAGGTTTAGAATATTTCATCACTCCTAAAAAAAAAATGGCATGCCTGCCAGCATTCACCCTCCTCACTCCTGAGCCCACCAACCTGCTTTCTATCTCGGTGGCTTTGCCTACTCTGGACATCTCATCTAAACAGAACCTTGCAATGCCTGGTCTTTTGTGACTGGCTTCGTCACGTGGCATGTTTTCAAGGTTCATCTGTGTTTAGCGTATATCAGCACTTCCTTCCTTTTCACCATCCAATAAAATTCCACTGTGTAGATACATTTTTGTCTGTCCATTCAGAAGACAGGACATTTGTTCTTTGTTTTTAATGTTGGGGAATCAAATGAGGGTACAAAGAACCAGGTCACACTGCTTGCATCTGTTAGGTAGTCTCTCTTATACTGGGTCCAGCCCTCAAGAGGTGTGTCATACTGTGGACCCCACACCCCCTCCCCCCACCATGTATTAGCATCAATTGTCCTCATATCAGAACTGACTACATTGGATTCTTGCTTCTCCATTCTTGTGATGCTTTACTAAGAAGAATGTGTTTTACCTCCATCCAGGTTAATACAAAAGATGTAAAGTCTCCATCTTTTTAGTGGCTGAATAGTATTCCATGGTGTACATATACCACAGCTTGTTAATCCATTCCTGGGTTGATGGGCATTTAGGTTGTTTCCACAATTTGCTGATTGTAAATTGAGCTGTGATAAACAGTCTAATGCAAATGCCCTTATGATAAAATGATTTTTTTTTCTTCTGGGTAGATGCCCAGTAATGGGACTGCAGGATCAGATGGGAGAACTGCAGTTTGAGTTCTTTGAGGATTCTCCTTACTTCCTTCCAAAAGGTTGTTATTAGTTTGCAGTCCCATGAGCAGTACAAGTGTTTCCTTCTGGGCAGTGCCCTGAGCTCAGTGGGTCGGATACTGACTACATATGCTGAGGCTATGGGGGTCAAACCCAGCCCAGGCCAGCTAAAACAATGACAGCTGCAAACTACAACAATAAAAATAGCTGAGCATTGTAGAGGATGCCTGTAGTCCCAGCTACTTGGGAGGCTGAAGCAAGAGAAATGCTTACGCCCAGGAGCTGGAGGTTGCTGTGAGCTGTGACACCATGCACTCGACCCAGGGCAACAGCTTGACTCTGTCTCAAAAAAAAAAAAAAAAAAAAAGTGTTCCCTTCTCTCCACATCCCTGCCAGCATCTGCAGCTTTGAGACTTTTCGACTTTTTTGGGCCATTTTCACTGGGGTTAGAAGATATCTGATGGTGGTTCTGATTTGCATTTCTCTGATAATTAGTGATGATGAGCATTTTTTTCATATATTTTGCCGGCCCCGGCCCCATATACCGAAGGTGGTAGGTTCAAGCCCAGCCTTGGACGAACTGCAAAAACAAAAAATAGCCAGGTGTTGTGGCGGGCGCCTGTGGTCCCAGCTTCTTGGGAGGCTGAGGAAAGAGAATCACCTAAGCCCAGGAGTTGGAGGTTGCTGTGAGCTGTGTGATGCCACAGCACTCTACCAAGGGCAATAAAGTGAGACTCTGTCTCTACAAAAAAAAAAAAAAAAAAAAGAAAGAAAGAAAGAAAGAAAATGGTAGGAAAATAATGCCACAGAACTAGATTATGGTCAATTTAGTAAGAATAAAAAATCTGCAGGGTGAAACAAAGATGAAAAAAATAAATTAAAAAAAATCTAAACTTCCCCATGATTGCATTAATGTATACAGCTATGATTTAATAAAATAAAATAAAGATATTAGAAAACAAATCTAAACTTTTAAATTTACTGTTTCTATTTAAGAAGCTACCAGCTGGCAAACAGCCATGGACGCAGCAGCGGCAGCCCTGGGTCGGCTCATTCCCTCCCGAGGCTGCCCCTGTGCAGTCCTCCCCGTCAGAAACTGCTCCCTCAAGATTCTAGGCAGGGACTTAGTACTCTGATTCACATTTAAGTCCAAAGTGCACATAAAAGTTAGCACCAAATTTAACTGCCAAAACAAATTTCTTTTCTTTTTTTCTGGATTAACATAAGGGCACATACAATTAGGCTACATAATTTGTGTTTGTAAGGTGCGGTCGAAGTTTGACCTGAAGCTGAGTCCTTCACCCAGGAGGGCACTGTATATACAGCTACGCAGTACCCAGTAAGGAGTTTACCGAGGCCTCTTCTTCCCCTCCCCTGCCTTCTTCAATTTAGTTCTGATTTTCTCTAGCGTGGGCCTGCAGCTGTTCATCTACTAGTTTCAAATTAGTATTGAGTACGTCGGATGCTGGCTTTTCCATTCTTACACACACACACCCCGACAGAGTGTCATTTTGTTGCCCTCAGTAGAGTTCTGTAATGTCATAGCTCACAGCAATGTCGAACTCTTGGGCTCAAGTGATCCTCTTGCCTCAGCCTCCTGAGCAGCCTGGAGTAGGTGGACCACAGCGCCTGGCTATTTCTAGAAACAGGGTCTCACACTTGCTCAGGCTGATGTCAAATCCATGCGCTCAGGCAGTCCACCTGCCTTGGCCTCTCAGTGCTGGGATTAAGGCGTAAGCCACCGTGCACCGCCTGCTTTTCCATTCTTTAGTGATTTTCCTAAAGAGAATGTTCTCCAACTCCATCCAGGTAAATACAAAAGATGTAAAGTCTCCACCTTTTTCCTTGGAGGTATACTCACATACCACAGTTTATCCATCCATGGGTTGATGGGCACTAAACACATTTCTTTAACTGAACACTTTTTTTTATATTTTAGATTTTCTTGGATCAACATACCGCCCGCCCCCCCCCCCACCAGCCCTGTCCCCTGCTGCTCAAGAAAACATGACAACAGCAGACTTGTTCCATCCAGTCTCCTGCTGCTACTCACGGACCCTCAGGGTTCCCTTAAGTCTGTGGGGCTCAAATCCGAACATGTAAAATAATCACTGGGAGAGCTTGTTAGAACAGATTCCTGGGTTCTGGAGATTCTGACTCAGCAGGCTACGAAGGGCCCTTAAACTAACATGAGCGGACTGGCCAAAGCCACACTGTGACCACCAGTGCTTAAGGGAAAGGGCCTCTTGTGACAAAAATGCAACAAGCCACAACCTTGGCCAAGATGAATGTATTTACTTCTACTGAATTATATAACCGATCGTGTAAAAATATCTTTACGGAGACTCCATTCACTCGTCCTAGAGGATGGCTTTTCCTTAATGAATTCTAGGATCACACTAGACGGACCCACATTTTGTACTCTCTGGGTCCTGATCCCCCTTAATGCCTCTATTAACAAGATGCCAGCTGAATACATCATGGGGTACTAGCTATTGACACAACGTGGTTATTTTCCACACGTGCTGGCTAACAAATAACTAACTGCTATAAAACATTACCATTAACTTAGTGAACTTTAACCAGCTCAGGGCAGAAACGCAGATGCCTACATCCAGCTGGACCAGGCAAAGCTGAGAGCCCTCAGAGGCAAAAGGATTGTTTGTATGGTTTTTTATTGATTTTTTTGTTGTTGTTTTGTTTTTTTGCCTTTCTTTCTTTCTTTCTTTTTTTTGGTAGAGATAGTCTCACACTATCACCCTCGGCAGAGTGCCGTACCATCACAGCTCACAGCAAGCTCCAACTCCTGGGCTTAGGCGATTCTCTTGCCTCAGACTCCCAAGTAGCTGAGACTACAGGTGCCCACCACAATGCTCGACTATTTTTCTGTTTTTGTTTTTTTGCAGTTTGGCGGGGGCCAGGTTTGAACTGGCCATCCTTGGTATATGGGGCCGGCACCCTTCTCGCTGAGCCACAGGTGTGCCCTTTTTTTTTTTTTTAGCTTTTCTTACTCCACATCATCAATCCTTTTTAGGGTGTCAGAGTGCGGTAACTATGTTTCCATTCTGTCACACAAAGTAACTGTTTCTTTTCTACACATGCAATGCTATTCCAGTAACAAATGTTTATATATAAAAAAAATTATGTAACCTAGTTGCAACTGAAAATCCAACCACATGTTAGATTGCTATGGTTTTCGATAAGCATATAGTTAAGTGTCCAACTTTACTAACAGGCAGTTCGAAAACCACCCTTTTCTGTACCATTCTTTCAAGGACAGAAAGAGCCAAAGAACTAGTATGTGTGCCTGAAGGTATTTGTCAACACATTCAAAACATTACCACCCAGAAAGAATACCACTAAAAGAGAAATGTGGGTCTTTGGAGCATGATTTTTTCATTAAATCAAGTCCACATATATACAGGATATAGTTATCACTTATGATATTAAGCTGATACTTAGCAAAAGCATCAACACTGCTCGTCAATCAAGTTGACAAGCATGGGGCTCTTCTCTAAACCTTCCCACCGAGAGCAAGAGCCACAAGTTACCAAGTGCTCAGAGGACACCTGGGCTAGAAGAAATTCCAGGGACATACTTTTTTTTTGAGACAAAGTCTCACTGGGCCGCCTTACTTAGGGTAAAGTGCCGTCGCATTATAGCTCACAGCAACCTCAAACTCTTGGGCTTGAGAGATCCTCGTAGCTGGGACTACAGGCATGCACCATAACACCCAGCTAATTTTTTCTGTAGAGATGGGGTCTCATTCTTATTCAGGCTCGTCACAAACTCCTGAGCTCAAAGGATCTACCCCTCCCACCCCCACCGACTTCCCAGAGTGCTAGGATCACAGGCATGAGCCACTGAACCCCAGGGACACACATTTAAGCTCTAGCTTTTACCACTAACCTTAAGTGTCCTTGTTCATCTTTAGAGCAAGGCGTAAATAAGAGTACAAATGCATCCTCCTGATAAAATAACGAGACAACCTACAATCCAGTGGATGAAGATGTAAAACTGCTATTCCTTTCCACAAGGCCCCCGTATCTGAATTACACGGGACCGTATCTTATGCTACCTTCCCTTTTAAGGCTAGAGAAGAACGTGCAAGTAAAGGCAAGCATCTAGGTGCACAAGTCTTGTAAAAATGTACACAGAATCACAACAAAATGATCAGGCAAGTCAATAACACTGCTGTGTGCTATTCTGTCTGCAGCACAATAAACCCACAAAGACACATAGGTAGGACACAAACTTTTACTTTGAAAACATAGGTTTTCAAATCTTAGAGCTCCTAAGAGTCTGCTCGACGCAACACTGGTAACCACGAGGCAACCTCCAGCGCCACACGGGTCAAAGTACCAGCTCGAGGGCTCAGTCAACTCTGTACCCTCCCTGGGAATCACGATGTGCAGTCACACCACTCCCAGGAAGGGAAATATTGGAAGTCACTAAGGGACAAGGTGGGGGGGGGGGGGTCCTGACCACATGCTAGCATCAGCTGCTTCTCTCAGTTGCAGACACTCAATCCAGGGTGACAGTGGTTGATCCCCAGCACAGGAATTCAAGTTTGGTTACCTAGGGATTAACACTGACAGTTAACGGAATGACTAAATTCCCTACAGACAGGACCTACCAGGAAGCTAAGTCAATCCATCATAACACAGAGTCTTCCAGATGAAAACAATCCTGCCTCCCACGTTTCTTCAGGGAGGTGCAAAAAAGCATTCACTGATTGGTCAGTACCTGCCCAAGTGCTAATTCCTAACGAAAAGCAAGGCCAGAACTATAGAGTTCAATGTCCAAAGTGTAAACTTAACTATGGAAAACACGAAGCTGTAACTAGTGCTTCTCAGTCTGCGTTAAGAACAATCCTTATTTAATATTAGGAACTATGAGTAGAAATTTTAACTTGAATAAGAAACAAAGACAACTTTCACTGTTTCAAATTTTTCTTTTCTTTTTTTTTTTTTTTTTGAGACAGAGCCTCAAGTTGTTGCCCTGGGTACAGTGCTGTAGCATCACAGCTCACAGCAACCTCCAACTCTTGGATTTAAGTGATTCTCTTATCTTAGCCTCCCAAGCAGCTGGGGACTACAGGCGCCTGCCACAATGTCCGGCTATTTTTTGGTTGTAGTTGTCATTGCTGTTTGGCGGGCCTGGGCTGGGTTTGAACCCGCCAGCTCTGGTGTATGTGACTAGTGCCCTAGCTGCTGGGTTACAGGCGCCAAGCCTGTTATGAATGTTATTTATGAAGCATTCTGTTCATATCCATATTTAATATTTATAAATGCCTTAAAATAATTTAGTTCTTCTGGAACAGTTGTCTACTTCCATACTTGATTATGAGTTAGGTTTTTGATTGTTTAAAGTACAAAAAACTATACTTGATATACCCCTGTGCGTGGGGCAATCAGCCTACATGTAGTTCCCAAGGGGAAGGGTGGAGGCAGGCGAGGCAGGCTCCACATGGGCCACATCCCTTACTCTGTGACACTCCAGACACCACAGGTAGGCACCTAACTCATTTCACAGAGAAGCCAAGACCACTTATTTGAAGGAACTTTTGGAGAAAGTTTAAAGGATGAAAAATAACCCTACATACAATACCCTCATCTCCTCTTCCAAATTTCTCCTTACTCCTTTTCTCCACCACCACCATTAGGCTAAGCTTAGAAGGTTAACTCTTCCGGTGGCTCAAGCAGCTAAGGCACCAGCCACATATACCTGAGCTGGTGGGTTCAAATCCAGCCCAGGGCCTGCCAAACAACAATGATGCCTACCAACAAAAAATAACCGGGTGTTGTTGCTACTTGGGAGGCGGAGGCAGGAGAATAGCTTAAGCCTAGGAGTTGGAGGTTGCTGTGAGCTGTGATGCCACAGCACTCCACCCAGGGTGACAGCTTGAGACTGTCTCAAAAAAAAAAAAAAAAAAAGTAAACTCTTATTAAGCAGTAGACAACAACAGGGCTTGGAATTCCTTTTTTGGGAGGTGGGGTGAGGCAGACAGTGTCTCGCTCGATTGCCCCGGGTTGAGTGCTATGGTGTCTGTCATAGCTCATAGCAACCTCAAACTCTTGGGGCTCAAGCGATCCTCTTACCTCAGCCTCCTGAGTAGCTGGGACTACAGGTGCCAGCCACAAATGCTGCTAGTTTTTCTTTTTTTCCTCCTTTTTTTTTTTTTGGAGGCAGTGTCTCACTTTGTCCCATTGATAGAATGCCATGGCATCCTAGCTCACAGCAACCTCAAACTCTTGGGCTCAAGTGATCCTCTTGCCTCAGTTTTTCATTTTTAGTAGAGATGGCATCTCATTCTTCTCAGGCTGGTCTCCAACTCCTGAGCTCAAGCAATCCGCCAGCCTCAGCCTTCCAGAGTGCTAGGATTACAAGCCATGAGCCACCTTACCCTGTCCCCTAGTTTTTCTATTTTTGTCCTATTTTTAGTAGAGATGGGGTCTCACTCTTGCTCAGGCTGATCTCAACTTCTGAGCTCAAGCAATCCAACTGCTTTGGCCTCCCAGAGTGGTAGGAGTACAGGCGTGAGCCACTGAGTTTGGCTTGGGATTTTCTAATAACCTCTGTTTCAGGTATCTAAATGCCATTATAAGCTGGGCAAGGTGGCTCATGCCTATATCCCAGCACTTGGGAGGCTGAGGCAAGACTCTGTCTCCAAAAAAAAAAAAGCCAGGCATTGTGGGCCTATAGTCCCAGCTACTCAGGAGGCTGAGACAAGAGGATGGCTTAAGCCCAAGAGTTTGAGGTTGCTGTGAGCTATGATGCTATGGCCCTCTACTAAGGGTGACAAAGTGAGACTCTGTCTCAAAAATAAATAAATAAATAAATAAAGCTTGGCGCCCATAGCTCAGTGGTTAGGGCATTAGCCACATACACTGGGGCTGGTGGTTTCAAACCCCGCCCGAGTTAACAACAATGACAACTGCAAAAACAAACAAAATTAAAATAAATTTAAAAATAAAAAATGACATTTTTGTTACATAAATGTGTATATTTTAAATAGGACAATTAAAACAGTGACAAAGGGTAGCACCTGTGGCTCAAAGCAGTAGGGTGCTGGCCCCATATGTCGGAGGTGGCTGATTCATACCCAGCCCTGGCCAAAAACTGCAAAAAACAAAAACAAACAAAACAGTGACAAAGTGTAACTATTTAGACTCTAAATGAGTATTGCTTGGCAAGAAGTGTAAGGTTATCCTAATCTGATGACTTTTTTTGTTTTTTAGTGGTTGAGAAAACTGAGAACCAGAAAACTTTAAGCAACTTCATCATCTTCTAGTTGAGCTACCAAAATTATTTATATTATTTGCATAGTTCTTTAATGTTATTCCTAAAGATGTATCTTTAAATTTAAGTTAGTGGCTTTAAGTTTCTGAATCAAAAGTTTGTATTTCCAAATTCTGAAGAGAAAACTACATACAATTTCATATACATATAAGGAGTCCAGATCAACTAAAAGGTACCCCCCAAAATTTCAAGAACATCTTCTCAAATCTCGAATCCTTCCTTACAGGCTCCTTTTGCCTTTCAGAGTAAGCCACTTCCTGCCCCCAGACCCACTTCCTGTCAGATCAAGGCTGCTTAACAAAACACAAAAAGCAGAAAAACCAGTCCTGTTTGCCCTCATTATAATCAGAGAAAATCATGACCTCAGAATTAGAAGGGAACTTTCTGATCATTCACATTAAAGAGAGGGTCACTTCAGAATTAGGCTGGGAACAGTCTGTGCTGAGGCCTCCCTACTTTCATGGGCTTAGGCACGGCCTCTGGAAGCCAGACACCCCGTCCCCGCCCCCGCTGCCGCCCCGGTCTGACTAACGGAACAATCGTGGGCTTCCCCAATGCCACGGCTGTGCTGCACAGTAACACTGGTGGGCGTTTTCTGACCTAATGGCATGTGAAAATAATGCTCCTGATGACTGTTACAAATTTTTAAGACCATTTCTTGTGAGTATAACTAGGAACCAACTTCTTCAGCAATGGGAAAGGCAGGATACTTGTAAATCTACTATAGGAACTAACCTAGAAGTCTTAGGAAAGGAGAAAGAAATAAAAGATTCTGCAAAAGAAATTATTCTTTCCAGAAACACAAATAATCTACATCCTTCTCATCTCTTCAACCCAAGGCAGGAAAATAAATTCTTGTTCAAGGATCACTTCTTATCTCATAAACTTTGAAAGTCTTGATTCTGTAACTCAGGATCTCAGCTTTACTGGGTATATCATACACACTTCAGTACCAATTTAGGTTCACTGAAATGTGAAGTTAATTATATACATAAACTTAGGATTCCATAAAAGACAAAAGTAAGGGCCAAGGCCAAGAAGACTATTACATGTTACATGGTTTTAAATTCTAGGTTCACAAAAATAGGAAACTAAAGGCATATAGATGAAAAAATACCCATGTAGAACGCACTGTTTTCTTTGTAAATTTAGAAGTCTGTGAAGTTTTTCCTTACTACTCTGGGGGGAGTCCAGGAAACAATGAAACTGTCAAAACAAAATTCCTTTGCTAAGCTGTTGTTTTATTTATAGAATACATAAAATAAACAATACTTAAATCTTATACTTAAATAATCTTATACTTAGAATACATAAAATAAACCATACCTAAACCTTATACCTTTCTGAGATAGAGCTTTGCTCCTAGTTAGGACCACTGGAGCAGTAATTTGCAGTTTCTGCTATGAAGAGATTTCTTTGAACTTGCCAAAGTAGTTGACTTTTGCCATCAAAAATAGAGACGAAGACCTCAATAACTTTATTTTATTTTATTTTTGAGACAGAGCCTCAAGCTGTCACCCTGGATAGAGTGCTGTGGCTTCACAGCTCACAGCAACCTCCAACTCCTGGGCTCAAGCGAGTCTCCTGCCTCCGCCTCCCAAGTAGCTGGGGCCACAGGCGCCCGCCACGAT